>VDFB02358134.1:151892197-152091919 GCA_007258455.2 Sequoia sempervirens | reverse complement strand
ATGAACGTCGGGGATAAACTTTCAAAAAATTAGAAATTACACATCAAATTTTACAAGCACCCGACGAACATCAAATTTTACATATTTCGTCGGACAGTTTCGTCGTATTTTGCAGTCAAATGTATTAGTGGGATAATCACAAGTTAAGTCTGCATTATTCAGAGAGGTACACCCGCCTAGGTTTAGCAATACCTAAAGAGTAGAAGGTTGAACTCTTTTGACCTTGTATGTTACCCTGAAGCGTATCAAGAGATTGGAAGCCTCTTGATGCATCTTTTCTGCATTTTTTAGAGCTAACAAATTGGCGACTCTACTGGGGAATACATTCAGAATCAAGGCCTTTCATAGAGTCAGAAACTATATATAGACTCCGCCGGGAATAAGAAATATCAAGTATTTTCTCATTTTTTGATAAAAGTGAGTGGCGACTCTGACAAAATTTTGCAGCTGTTCAAAAATGAATGGAAGAAGATCTCAATACAGGGGAGGTCATACTGGAGCTCCTGCTGGCAGTAGAAAATGGACAGAAAAAGATGATAGAGTTGATAAGGGAAAGAGGATCAATGAGGACATGTGCATAATAGACAAAGGCAAAGCACCAAGAGCACATGGTGAAAAATATAATTGCTATGATACATGGAGAGATGATTCAAGTGCAGAACTTTGTACCCCTGAAGATCAAAGAAATCCCTTCCCTTCTATTGATCCTCAGAAATAGGCTGAGTTTGAAGCTGCACTTGAGCCTGAACGAATCAGAATTCAACAGGAATATGATCAAAAGATGGAAGGTAAACCAAATGTGTTTATTGATCATGAGCTTCCTGAGGAAGTAAAAGCACAGTTTGAATCATAGAGGAAGCATATAGAGGAGCTAAAGGCTGCACTACATAAAGTCCAAATTACTTCTCAGACAGCCAATTCACCCTCGAAGTATGTACCACCACATAAGAAAGGTAATTATGGTGCAGGGCCTTCAAATCCGCTAGTGACTCCTCACCATCAAACAGAGAATCACTACAAGCAGCCAAATCAACCACCTCATATTCCCACACAGCATACAACTGTGCATCCACCTCCTAGTTAGCCTTTTATCCCACAGTATAATGCACAGTACAATAATCCCATGCACCAGCATCAGTACCCACCTATTCCTCCCCCTCACCATTATACAACAATGATCAGGTAGTTTGATTTGGCAGGACTCCATCTATGCCCTTACCCTATGGATAACAGCTGGAGAGGTCTGGTCCCTAAGTTTACAGGGAGCAATGTAATCACTGCTAAATAACACTTAAGGAATTTCAATGTGTTCATTCAAGACATAGGTATGCCACATGAAGATTTGCACATGAGGCTATTTATGATGTCACTTATTGAAGATGCTAGAGATTGGTTCAACAGCTTGCTAGCATTCTCAATTAATTCTCTTCAAGTTTTTCAAGATCGATTCCTAGAATATTATGGGAATCTAAATGCACTAGATGTAGCTCTTCATGAATTGATGAGAATTCAAAAAAATCAAAATGACTCAGTTTATGATTTTAACCGAAGATTCAACAAATTGCAGACTAAGGTACCTCCTGGATCAAGGCTGTCAAATTATGTAGCTTTGAGTGTTTATTTAAATGCATTTGATCCTAAAATAGGGTATGAACTGAGAAATAGATTCCCAAGAGGTCTGGCTGAAGCTCAGAAGATAGCATTAACAATTGAAAACAACAGGAAGGCTATTGGTATAATCAATAAAAGAGATAACCCAAGGCCTCCTCAGCAAAGCAATAATTATCAGTATAGACATGAGAGTACTTACAAAAATGAGGGGCCAAGGTTACATGAAATTCCTTATAATACTGACTGGAAGGATGGAAAACCTATAACAGTTAGGCCAAGAAACAAAGAGACTCCTGATCCACTGAGAAAAAGAGGAACCTATATGGTGAGTGATAATTATTTTTGTGAAGTTTGTGATCAGCCACATTCCCCAGATTATTGTGTTGTAGCCCGAAGATTGCAAGAGGAGGGAATGTTAACAGAAAACAATGGAGAAGATCACACGATGTATTTGACTTCAAATACTTTTCAGCATGTTCAGGAGAGGTACTCATCTTCAAAGGATGAAGGCTATGAATATGATGTTTCAAATCAGAAGTACAATGTCCACATGGCTGAACAACAAATCTTCTATGACTCTGAAGAAGATTATGAAGAAGATTATACTAAGCCACAATGTGTTGAGGTGCCTGTTCAATGCAGTGTGAGGAGACTCACTGAAGATGAAAAAGAGAGAATAATTGTTTCTTCAATTGAGGGAGCAAGAAGTAAATACTGGTTGAGAAACATAACAGTAAATGAGAAGGATGGTGTTCCTAGGGGAATTTTTATGAAGGATCAGAAGGCAACACAAGGAACTGTGAAGAAGTCAAAAAATAAACAGCATGATAAAGGTGAACAAAAGCCTATCCAAAAGAAGAAATGAAGGAAATACACAAAGAGATGCCAAAGCCTGATCAGCCTAATAAAAGAGAAAAAGAAGAAAACAAAGGTGACACGCTAGAACTAAAGAAAACTGTAAAGGTGGAGAGCTCTTCTTTTGATTTCATTCAGGTGTTATCCCAGGTAAAAATGTATGTTCCATTACTTGAGTTGATGAAAATTAAGGAATACAGAAACAATGTTGTTCAATTGATAACAAGTGGAAATGAAAAATGTATGAATTATGAAAGCAAAGTAGCTGTTAAAGCAGTCAATAGGAATGAAAAAACAAATGACTCTGAAGTCTGCTTAAGTGATATATTATCAACTCCCCCTCAAGTTGATCCTTTTTTCACTACATTGCTTATCAATAATAAACTGTTGAGGAATTGCATGATAGAATCTGGTGTTGCTATAAACATTATGCTAGTAGGAGTTATGAAGCAGCTTGGCATGTGGGTTGATACTATTGGAGGCAAGTGTTATGCAATGGAAAACAACCATGTTCCTATGGTTGGTATTATGAAAGATGTTGAAGTCAAACTGGCTACTTATCCACAGGTGGCTTATAATATAGACATAACGGTGATAGATACTCCTCCTCAATTCGGGATGCTTTTGTTAAGGTAGTGGACAACAGCTATTGGTAGAAATGTTCAGTTTGATCTATCATATGCTACTATTCCAGTGAATGGTCAAGAGGTCAAGTTGTATAGGGAGCCAAGAATGAATCAGCTTGTTGACTGTGTGCCATAGAATCAGATCAATTGTTTTTGTGATGTTGATCTTGGGAATTTTAAAATTGAACTAGCTCAGCCAGAATTAACCAATAGTGATCCAATTGAAAAACATGTTGAGCAGAATTGCAATGGCATATGGAAAATGTATTTTGATGGAGCCTGCAACCAAGAAGGAAACAGAGCTGGAATTGTATTTGTTCTTCCTGAAGGTATTACTTTTAAATATTCATTTATGTTAGCATTTGAATGTAAAAAAATTGTGGCAGAGTATGAAGCCTTATTGACAGGTTTGAACATAGCTGTGAAACACAAGATTAAGTTTCTAACTGTTTTTGGTGATTCTGAGTTGGTTGTTTCACAAATTAAATCCAAGTATGCAGCAAAGCACAAAAGATTAAAAAAATATAGGAATGTTGTATGGGATACAATTGAATTATTTGATTCTTTTTCAATTGAGTGGATTGATAGATCAAAGAACATAATGGCTGATTTCTTGGCAAATGTGGCGCTCAAAAGAGATGATATTACATTGGCTGGGGTATCACAGATTGAGTTCAAGACAAGGCCTGTTGTTCCTGATAACATTTATAGTTGGCAAGTTTTCAATGATGATACTGACCTACTGAATTTTCTTCATTGTATAGATTAGTATGAGGCTCAGGAAATTGATTTCAATGCTTTTGTTGAAAAAATTGATGGGAAGCAAACAGTGTTTGGAAAAGAATTATTGAAGCTCAAAACAAATAAGCTTCCTAAAGGCTTAGTGGCACTAGAAAGGATGTATGATGGAAATGATCGGTCTCTCATGAGGCAAACACGAGTCAAAAGGGAAGATATTGAAGAAATTAATTTAGGGACTGAGATGGCACCAAGAAAGGTATACATTGGAAAGAAGATAAGCCCAACAATTAGAAGAATGCTGATAGAATTGTTGAGAAAGTATAAACATGTGTTTTCTTGGTCTTATGAAGATCTAAAAGCATACAGGGAGGATTTATTTCAGCATGAAATACCATTGAAGCTAGATTCCAAGTCTTTCAGAAAAAAGCAAAGACCCATAAATCCAACACTGGAGCCTAAGATGCAGGAAGAATTGACAAAGCTCAGAGATGGAGGAATTATCAAACCAATCAGGCACTCAACGTGGGTTTCAAATTTGGTTCCTATGAGAAAGAAGAATGGTGATATCATATTGTGTGTGGACTTAAGAAATCTGAACATGGCATCTCTTAAAGATAATTATCCTCTACCCAATATGGAGGATATATTGCATAAGGTGACAGGGTGTGAACTGTTGTCCATGATGGATGGATTTTCAGGGTATAACCAGGTTAAAGTCAAAGAATTTGAGTAGTATAAGACAACATTCACAACTCCTTGGGGAACATATGTATATATAAGAATGCCATTTGGTCTCACTAATGCTGGAGCAACTTTCCAAAGAGCTATGGATGTGGCATTTGTAGACTTGATCAATGTTATCATGGTAGTGTACCAGGATGACCTGACTGCTTATTTGAAGAAGGCTGAAGACCATGTGCAACATTTGGAAAAGGTATTTATTAAAGCTCTTGAATATGGTATTAGTTTAAATCCAAAGAAGTGTCATTTCGCAGTCACAGAGGGTAAGCTCTTAGGACATATTGTTTCAAAAGAGGGAATTAGGATAGATCCTGAGAGGGTTGAAGCTATTGATAAAATTCCTATTCCTAAAACTGTCAAGGCTATACAATCATTCTTTGGACAAATTAATTTTGTCAGAAGATTTGTCTCTAACTTTGCTGAGATCATTAAGCCTATATCAAAAATTTTAAAGAAGGGACAAAAAATGGATTGGATTGCTAAAGCTTTGGATGCTTTTATGTCTATCAAAAGGGCGATCAAGGAGGCTCCTATTCTTAAATCTCTATATTTTTCAAAGCCTTTTTAGATCTTTTCATTTGCTTCAATGCATACTATTGCTGCTGTTATGTTATAGAAGAATGAGGATGGTTATGAACAGCTTGTGTCTTTCTTTAGTAAATCATTACAAGGGTCTGAATTGAAGTATGACATAATGGAAAAGTA
The DNA here is from genome assembly GCA_007258455.2 of Sequoia sempervirens. Lineage (NCBI taxonomy): Eukaryota > Viridiplantae > Streptophyta > Pinopsida > Cupressales > Cupressaceae > Sequoia > Sequoia sempervirens. The sequence goes on along the minus strand of VDFB02358134.1, from coordinate 152,086,640 downwards.
GGCATTTGCATTGGTAAAGGTCACAAAGGCTTTTAGGCCATATCTTGTTGGAGCAAAGGTGATTGCTTATGTCCCCCATGCTACTGTCAAGGATATTTTGACACAATCTGAAGTTACAGGAAAAATATGCAGATGGATTAACAAGATTCAAGAGTTTGATATGGAGATACAGATTACTAAGCTAGTGAGAGGCCAAGGTTTGGCCAAGCTGATGGTAGAATCGAATATTGAAGCAAGTCAAGTCTATAATGTAGAAGAAGGGATTGCAATTGCAAGCATTGAGCATACTTCTTGGTATACTGATATTATGCATTATCTTAAGTACATGAAGTGCCCAGATGGATTGAGTGACAACCAGAAGAGAACGTTGAAGTTGCAAGCATCAAAGTATGTTTTCATGGATGGAGATCTGTTTTGGAAGAACATGGATGGTATACTGCTATTATGTCTGGATGAGTCACAGGCTAAGCATGTTTTAAGTGAAATGCATGAAGGAGTTTGTGGAGGAAATTATTCAGCAAAGACAACTGCACACAAAATTCTCAGGGTAGGTTACTACTGGCCTAAGGTTTTTAATGATTCTTTCACATACGTAAGAAAGTGTGAGGCCTACCAAAGGTTCTCTGGAAAACTAAAGTATCAAGGAGCTTTTCCACTCTGACCTTTGCAGGCTGATGCCCCTTTTCATCAATGGGGAATTGATTTCATTGGAGAGATACATGAAAGATCAAGTGGGGGATACAAGTGGATACTGGTTGCCACTGATTATTTTACTAAGTGGGTAGAAGCAATCCCAACTAAACAGGCTACAAGTAAGGTAGTGAATAATTTTCTGATGGACAAGATTATCACTAGATTTGGTACACCAATGAGGTTGATCATTGACAATGGGATGTGTTTCAGATCATATGAGTTCAAAAAATTTTGTGCCACATATGGTATTACTATTTCTTATGCAGCTCCTTACCATCCACAAGCTAATGGTCAAGCTGAATCTAGTAATAAGAGTCTCTTGAAGATTATAAGGAGGATGTTAGGTCAGAACACGAAGGCTTGGGATTCAAAGTTAAAATTGGCTGTGTGGGTTGATAGGATTACTATTAAAAAAGAAATTGGAAAGTCCCCATTTGAATTGGTGTATGGAGCACAGGCCATGATGCTTTTGTATAATTTGTTACCAGTCTACAAGTTTTTCCTTCAGGAAGATTTGGATGTTCCTGAACCTATGGAAGACAGAGTGGAGCAACTAGCTGAACTTGATGAGGTAAGGAGAGAGGCCCAAAGTCAAAACATGAAGTTACAGATACAGATGAAGTATCTATTTGACAAGAAGGCAAAGGATAGAAAGTTTGAAGAGAATGACTTGGTGTTGATGTGGAATGCAAGGTGTCAGGAGAAGGGAAAGCATGGTAAATTTGAAGCTTTGTGGCTGGGACCTTTTGTTGTTACTGGAAAGAAGGGTGAGGACTCATACTATCTACAAAACATGGCTAGTGAAGATTAGGAATTTCCTATTCATGGGAAATTCTTGAAGCAATTTTTCTCTTGAGCAACATAGAGGATTAAGGGTTTCCAGTGCATGGACAACTCTTGCTTATCCTCTTTAAAATTATTTTCCATGCACAGTAGTTTAGGATTTGATCCATCTCCATTTCACTCTCATTTTCCATTCATCTCCATCTTGCATTCACTTTCCATTCATTTCCATTTCCTTTCACTTCATTTATGCTCTCTGGTTTCTCATTTTGTGTCTGGTCTGCTCACCCAAAGATGTGGATCCTTGCAATGATCTTACTATCATTCATCCCCAAACGGAGCCACTGTTGGAACTTTAAAAATCTAATGTTTTTACATGTTTTTCATCCCCCTGAGTTTCCAAAATAATTATCATCATGAGCACAGGGGCCTTCCATCTTGACATTTTGCTTGCATTTTGGCCTATATTTATCCCATAAATCTTTCGAGTCATGCATTTTTCACATCATGGTCTGTATCGACATGAGAATACCTTTGTCTCCCCAACCCATAGTGCATTTTCTTCTAACATGAGTCTGTGTTGCCTTTTGGAAAGACTCATTTGATGTCACAACGATCAAGGTTTGCATGCAGATAGCTTTCGGCAGGACATTTGCATTGTTTTGGCGATAGAGGATGATTCACTTCGGTAAAGAGTTGCGGCATTGATATAGGGTCCTGGTGAACTCTTTTGGGTCTTGGCGACAAGCATATTATGGATTCACTTTGGCCAAACAGGTTGCTTTCGGTGTGAGGTTACAATGAGGTCTTATTGTCTCATCGACCGGCGGTGGAAGATCTAACATTTTGGCAAAGGTTCAATGCTTCGGTGAAAGGTTATAGCGAGATGCATATGTCTCACCGACGGAGCACAAAGGGTTTCTTTCATTGGCTTTCGATGAGAAGTTTGTTGTGTCTCGCTGACCAACAACATAAAGGGATGTGATATCGGTGAGAGTTGGGGTTCTCGATAAAAGGTCTCGGCGAGTGACCTTTGGTCTCGCCGACAGAAAATAATGAAGGACATTGTCGGCAAGAGTGTGATCTTGTCTCAGTGACATATGAGTAGATGGGTGCCTTTAGTGAAACATTGTATGATCTACATGAGGTCTCTCTGACATTATAAAGTCACATCAACTCACATGAGATGGAACATCACATCGGCGGGAGTACCAATATGTCACGGCGACCTGAATGTGTGATGAACTTTCGGTATGACATAAAATTGTCTACAAGAGGTCTCCCCGATGTCTAAAAGCTATAGCAAAGCGGATGAAGCAAGGAGGCATGTTTCGGTATGATATTTCTTATGTCTCGGCGACTGGGAAATAACATTATGAGAGACTTTCGGTATAACGAAATACTATCTGTATGAGGTCTCCCCGATATCTAAAGGTTACGGCGACTGTGAATGAAACAAAATGTGCACGTTGGTATGAGATATTTTTGTGTCACAATGACAAGTTTGATTACAAAGACTATCGATAAAACTTTTGGATTCTCTGTGAGATGTCTCACCGAAATCATAGAGTCATGGCAAAACAGAAAGAGCACGGGGTGTCTAACGATTGAATTTCCTTCGGCATAACTATACATTTTGTCTCGCCGACTGTTTCACTGGTGAACAATAGAAATGCAAATCTTGTGGCCGACAGGTTGATGCTTGATGACTTTTGCAGGCCGACATAATTGGAGCCCGAATTCTGTGGAAGGCCGACATGGAGCTTCAATATGATTTATTTTCTTGATGCTGGTGTATAAATAGGCATCTTGTAATTGTAAAATGACCACCAGTGATTAGATTTTGATACACAACAAGTAGATATAGTTGAATAAAATTATCAGATTGGAGACTATTGTTGCATGATTTCAGAATGGAGGTATTTATGAAAATTAGTTGATGTTGTTGCATTTCTCTAGTGCTAATTATTTGTTGAATCTAGTGAAAGTATTGCTAAGTTGTCTCTAAGATGGATTCTTTCTTATTGTTTAAATTGATATAACAAGTTTGTATTCTATTCATCAGTGCACATTTGTTGTACTTGTATGGTTGATTGATTGGTTCTTTCAAGTAAAGACTAAATCCTTTTAGTTAATCACAGTAATCAGAGAGATTCATATGGATTGTTCAAGTAGAGCTTAGTAATCACATTCTTGCATGTTTATACAAGTTGTAAACATAATATATGCCAGATAATTTGAGTTTTCTCAGAGAAGTGTTGCTCATCTTGATCTCATTTGACTCCGCATACCCAACAAGGCACTAGTCTCTGCACTTCATCATTTGGATTCATTCAGTTTCTTTACATCTGTTTGTTAAACATTCATTTTAGGATTTAGATCAGAATATTGTTACTACTTTAAAGTTTGATTTCATTTGTTCACCTCCAATTGCCATTGTGAAAAAATTGTTGTAAGAGGATAATCACAAGTTAAGTCTGCATTATTCAGAGGGTTACACCCACCCAGGTTTAGCAACACTTAAAGAGTAGAAGGTTGAATTCTTTTGACCTTGTCTGTTACCCTGAAGCGTATCAAGAGATTGGCAGCCTCTTGAGGCATCTTGCCTGTGTTTTTGAGAGCTAACAAGGTGGATCCAATGATCGACCTTTCCTATGTGAAAGCATAGGGGAAACATAGTTCTAAAAGGACAAATTACAAGAAATGAGACCAAAAGAATGGCATGATAGGAATGTGATCTAAATGAAGACCGACATGATGAAGGAACATAGATGGAAGCAAAGGATTGACATGATGACAAGGACTAACCACACAAGCTTAGATTAGAATAAAATCTTAGGATGATGGATAGCAGATGAAGCTCATCCAATGCTCAATAAAAATATACCAAGCGACTGGATGATGGATGCAGATGGAAGGTGGTGCAGGGGCACCTACAACCATGTTTCAAAATTTGATATGGTGATATGTAATAGGGTGGATTTTTGGGTGTCTAGGTCATTGAGGGAGTTTTTATGGTTTGTTGATCCAAATAAGGTCTAAAAAGACCATCCTTTATGTAATTTTGGGTTTTGCATGGTCATTTGAGTTTAGGGGTTAATAAGTTGCAATGATGTTAGACAAAGTTGTTAAAATATTGTTTTATGGAATTTAAGAGTCCTAAGAATTTAATAATAGTTATGAACATTGAAGAAGTTAGTTTCAAATGTAAATGTATTTAAAATCCTTCAAGGGGCTCGGGAGAAGGTTGAAGAAGAATTGTAATGCACTTTCATTAAGAAATACATCGTCCATTTTTGCATTTCACTATTTTTCTCTATTTTCCATAATTCTACACCTCTTGTATGGATCGTACAACCAATGGTTGGCCTTGAAACTTGTTTGATCTTTGTGGGGCATGGAATAGCTTTCCATTGGATTAAAACTAAGGCTTTAATATTGTGTTTTGTGGGAGATTTCTTTATTTATGTGTAACTGTGTTTCTAAACCAGTGAAGGCCCTGTTTCTCATTAAATAATGTAAGATAGCCATCCCATCTACTATTTAATCTATGTCTCAATAGGATGGCACAACATGTTGGTATAATAAACATTTATAAGTTTTAATATGATGGTGGAAACGAATTGAAGAGTGAGGGAGGTTATCCTAGAATGAAATTATGTGTTTTTCATGTCAAAAGAGGGTATTAGTGTAGGGTTTTGACAAAATATGCTTGAATCTATCAAGGGGATGGTTTTGTAACCATGTGCAGAGCATATGAGAAATGTTAGATGCATTTTTTTGGTTTGGGAAGCCCAGGAATTGGGAGATTGAGTAAAACCCTAGTTTTTGCATGCAAACTAAGGGTTTCTTGGAGCAGCGGTCTAGTGGAATTGAATTTGGGATTTGATTAGGGAATCTTTGGTTTTGACAGACATTTCAACTTTTTCAAGTGATTTTTTCCAAAAACAAGAAGTTTGAAGGGTACTTTTTTTGTAAAATAGGGCTAATTATAGTAGCCTTTCTGCAGGTTAGTTGGATGTTTCTCCATATTGGTGCAAAGGAACCTTGTGTGATCTATTGGGGTATTGTAATTGGAGTTTGAATGGATGCTTAACTAATGTTGAGTTGGTATTTTGGTAGCCTCCTCTAAAAGATAAGCCCATTTGTTGAGATTTGGAGGCTAGAAGCAATAGGTGTTATCTTGGGCAGTTTTAGTGAATTGTGTTTTGAAGGTTGAATCCTCATTGAAGTCTAGTCATTTTGATCTGATTGTGAGTTCTCCACCTTGGCTATGCATCAGAAGGACAAGATCGATAGGATGATAGGATATGGTATTAGGATGGTTGAAGCACAAAGTAACCAGGATGCAAGGTAGATAACGATTAAGCCCTGTATGAATGGCACTTGTTACCATGTTTTCACCAAACATACCTATCCAAGGCACCACCAGGGGTGGTTTTCACCATAGGATGAATTATTTCTCTTTACTAATTTTTGATTTTTTTGATTTTTTTTGTATTTTTGATATTTTTTTACTTTTTTGGATTTTCGCAGGATAAGATACCCCAACTGACTTAAGTGTAAAACCTCTTCAGGTGCATGATATTAATGGGCTCCTCTAGGGGCTCTCCTTCAAGTGTGGAAAGTTTATATGCCCCAGATCCATATTTTGTTGTGATGACATAAGGACCTAGCCAATTTTTCTTTCAAATTTTCCCTTCTTATCTCGATCTTGTTGAGTGCTCTCATTCTCCTTAAGGACAAAATCACCAATGTTGAATTGGCAAGGAAAAACCTTCTTGTTGTAGCTTCTTTTTAGATGATTCTAATATGCTTGAAGATGGTTGTATGCTTTAATCCATCTTTCATCGAGGAGTTCCAACTGACTAAGTCTTGCGACCCAAGCATCTTTGTCGTTGATAAGATTATTCAAGGAGATTCTTAGTGAGGGGATTTCAACCTCAATTGCAAAGATGGCATCAACCCCATAGATGAGAGAATATGGGGTGCCACCAACAAGAGTGTGAATGGAAGTTTGGTAGGCCCAAAGGGCGAGATGGATATGAAGGTGCCAATCTCGACTAGTATTGTTGACTACCTTTTTAATGATCTTGATCAAAGTTTTGTTGGTAGCTTTCGCTTGACCATTACCTTGGGGGTAATAGGGTGTAGACCAATGGTGTTGAATGTGAAAGGTGTCACAGAGGTGTTTCATGGCTTGGTTCTTGAATCATTTTCCATTATTAGAAATGATGGTGGATGGGATTCCATATCTGTAGAGAATATGGAAAAGGATAAATTTGGATATCTGAGTACCCATGATTTGAGAGAGTGGCATAGCTTCCACCCACTTGGTGAAGTACTTAGTTGCAGTGATGATGAAGGTATGGCCATCAGAGGATGGGGGATATATCTTTTCGATTAGGTCTAAACCCCATTGAGAGAAGGGCCATGGTGCTATAAGAGGCTACAGATCCTATGCAGGAGCATGTATCAAATATGCGTGTTGTTGACATGGTAGACACTTCTTCACAAACTCACAAGAATCATCTTCCATGTGGGCCAATAATAACCAGCTCAGAGAATTCTTTTAGCTAGAGTCATGTCATTTGAATGGGCCCCACAAACACCACTATGTACTTCTATTAACGCAATGTGGGCTTTGGTCTCATTTAGACACTTGAGAAGGGTTCCATCATACCCATGACAATAAAGCGTATCACCTATGATAGTGTAACATGAGGTGCATTGGTTGAATGATTTTATTTGGTTGTAGGTAAGGTCAAGAGGTAAGATGTTATCATGTAGGTAGGTGTAGATATCATGATACCATTATGACATAGGACCTACAATGTCGCACACCATCTCACCTTCAGGGATGCCGTAAGTTGGGATTAAGAGTTGTTCAATGAGGAACTCACATTTTATTCAATCTTTAGGAATTTTGATTAGGGAACCAATGGTAGCCATTACATCCAATGCTTTGTTTTGTACTCTCATAATCTGATCAAACTGGATAGAAGTGAAATATTTTTGAAGTCATCTACCATGTGTTTATAAGGTAACAACTTATCATCTTTTGTCAGAAACTCATCATTGACCTGTTTGATGATCAATTGGAAATCACCAAAGACTTTCAATTGAGTGATGTGCCATTGGATTGTGATTCTAAGGCCAGTAAGGAGAGCTTCATATTTGGAAATGTTGTTGGTATATGGGAAAGCCAACCTAAATGACTTTGGTATATAATCACCCTTGGGGGTGATGAGCAAGATTCTTTCCCTCAATCCATTGTGTGTGTACGACCCATCAAAATAAAGTGTCCTCATGACTGATTTTGTTACTATGAAGACCCCTTCGTCGGGAAATTCTATTACTAGTGGATAGGCATCTACCAGGGGAGCATCTACCAGTTGATTAGCTATCACTTATCCTTTAATGGATTTTCAATCCACATACTCTATATCAAATTCGCTTAACAACATGACCCACTTAGCCATGCGACCAGTCAAAGTTATCCTGGATAACAAATATTTAAGTGGATCAACCTTGGAGATGAGCTTCATTGGGTGACTGAGCATATAGTGTCGAAGCTTTTGTGAACTAAAAACCATGACTAGGCAAGCTTTTTCCATCAGAGAATAGTTAAGCTCATAGCCTACTAAGGTTTGGTTGATGTAGTAGATCGATCATTCCTTTAATGACTCATCATTTTGTGCTAGAAATGCCCCCAGTGCCACTGAAGTAGCATAAATATACAACAGGAGCAGCTTACCTAGAATTGGTGGCATAAGGATAGGTGGGTGAGCCAAATACTCTTTGATCTTTTCGAAGCCGAGTTGACATTATTGATTCCATTTAAAGGTCGTATCCTTTTCCAGGAGATGAGTAAATGACTGGAATTTGTCAGCTAGTTGAGCTATGAATCACCAAATGGATTGTAGCTTACTCTGAAGGCTCCTTAACTATTTGAGATTGCGTGGTGGAGGAATATCCATGATTGCCTTGAATTTTTCTGGATCAACCTCTATGCCTCTTTGAGAGACAATGAAACCTATTAGTTTTCCTGATGTGACCCCAAAGACACACTTCTTCAGATTTAGCTGTAATTTATAATGCTCTAGGTGCTCAAAGATCTTCTTATGAATTACCGGGTGCTCTTCCCTTGTTCTTGATTTCCCTAACAGATCATCAACATAATCTTCCATTATTATGTGAATGAGATTGGGCAAGATAATAGTCATGGCATGCTGGTAGGTTTCCCCCGCATTCTTGAGGCTAAAGGGCATGACATTATAGCAGAATGTGCCCTAGGGTGTAGTGAAGGTTGTTTTATGTTGATCTTCAGGCACAATTCTAATCTAATTATATCTAGAGAATTCATCCATAAGGGAGAGCATCTTGTGTCTTGCAGTTAAGTCCACCAACATGTTGATGTTTGGAAAAGGGAAATCATCTTTAGAATAGGCTTTGTTGAGGTCCCAAAAATTTGTGCAAATCCTGATATTCTCGTTTGGTTTGGTGACTGGCACAATATTGGAGATCCAATCAGAATAGTCAATGGGTCTTATGAATCCAACTTCTAATAGCTTCTTCAACTCTCTCTTGACCAATAGAGCTACTCAGGAGTGCATTTTCCTGAGTTTTTGCTTGACAGGTTTTGTATCAGGGTGTATGTCCAAATGATGTACTACTAAAGCAAGATCAAGACCCGACATGTCTGAATATGTCCATGTGAAACTGATGATGCCTTCTTTGAGAAGCTTGGTGATGGTAGAATATTCTTCCTCTGATAGTGCTTTGGCTACATATGTGATTTTGGGATCCTCTTCAGTTCCCAAATTTATTTCTTGTGTTTCCTCGATCAGAATGGATGATCGTTCAGATAGTTGAGTTCCTACAAGGGGAAGATGAATGTCCCCATCCTCCAGCACCTCATCAAGGTTTTTTTGTTAGATACACACTTTGTTTTTGCTTTTTTTGATTCTAGAAGCACCTCAGGGAAGTTTTCACTAGGTGACCCTTTTTCATTTTGCGTCTTTTTACTTTTGCGGTTAGGGTGTTCATCTTCCCCCAATCCCATAATATGTACGTACATATCCACTGAAGGAAAGGTATCGACAGGTGCACTATCATGTAGGTCCTAGTCTATGAGTTCGGGATGACATAGGACAAATGGATAGGAACATGGAAGAAAGTCTTGATCTTCCATCATGGAGAATAGTTAAGCTCATAGCCTACTAAGGTTTGGTTGATGTAGTAGATCGATCATTCCTTTAATGACTCATCATTTTGTGCTAGAAATGCCCCCAGTGCCACTGAAGTAGCATAAATATACAACAGGAGCAGCTTACCTAGAATTGGTGGCATAAGGATAGGTGGGTGAGCCAAATACTCTTTGATCTTTTCGAAGCCGAGTTGACATTATTGATTCCATTTAAAGGTCGTATCCTTTTCCAGGAGATGAGTAAATGACTGGAATTTGTCAGCTAGTTGAGCTATGAATCACCAAATGGATTGTAGCTTACTCTGAAGGCTCCTTAACTATTTGAGATTGCGTGGTGGAGGAATATCCATGATTGCCTTGAATTTTTCTGGATCAACCTCTATGCCTCTTTGAGAGACAATGAAACCTATTAGTTTTCCTGATGTGACCCCAAAGACACACTTCTTCAGATTTAGCTGTAATTTATAATGCTCTAGGTGCTCAAAGATCTTCTTATGAATTACCGGGTGCTCTTCCCTTGTTCTTGATTTCCCTAACAGATCATCAACATAATCTTCCATTATTATGTGAATGAGATTGGGCAAGATAATAGTCATGGCATGCTGGTAGGTTTCCCCCGCATTCTTGAGGCTAAAGGGCATGACATTATAGCAGAATGTGCCCTAGGGTGTAGTGAAGGTTGTTTTATGTTGATCTTCAGGCACAATTCTAATCTAATTATATCTAGAGAATTCATCCATAAGGGAGAGCATCTTGTGTCTTGCAGTTAAGTCCACCAACATGTTGATGTTTGGAAAAGGGAAATCATCTTTAGAATAGGCTTTGTTGAGGTCCCAAAAATTTGTGCAAATCCTGATATTCTCGTTTGGTTTGGTGACTGGCACAATATTGGAGATCCAATCAGAATAGTCAATGGGTCTTATGAATCCAACTTCTAATAGCTTCTTCAACTCTCTCTTGACCAATAGAGCTACTCAGGAGTGCATTTTCCTGAGTTTTTGCTTGACAGGTTTTGTATCAGGGTGTATGTCCAAATGATGTACTACTAAAGCAAGATCAAGACCCGACATGTCTGAATATGTCCATGTGAAACTGATGATGCCTTCTTTGAGAAGCTTGGTGATGGTAGAATATTCTTCCTCTGATAGTGCTTTGGCTACATATGTGATTTTGGGATCCTCTTCAGTTCCCAAATTTATTTCTTGTGTTTCCTCGATCAGAATGGATGATCGTTCAGATAGTTGAGTTCCTACAAGGGGAAGATGAATGTCCCCATCCTCCAGCACCTCATCAAGGTTTTTTTGTTAGATACACACTTTGTTTTTGCTTTTTTTGATTCTAGAAGCACCTCAGGGAAGTTTTCACTAGGTGACCCTTTTTCATTTTGCGTCTTTTTACTTTTGCGGTTAGGGTGTTCATCTTCCCCCAATCCCATAATATGTACGTACATATCCACTGAAGGAAAGGTATCGACAGGTGCACTATCATGTAGGTCCTAGTCTATGAGTTCGGGATGACAAAGGGATAGGCTAATGGTGCAAATGGATAGAAATTTGAACATGGAAGAAAGGTCAATGTGATCTACATCATCATATGCGTGTTTGATGGATTCCTCCTCTATGGTGGATTCTGAGAGGCCAGATGGAGATTTGGATTAGGATTGGATATAGCAACATAGGAGGTATATGTGCTCGATGGATGTTAGAGGTATTGTGTGAGGGGATTATGTTGTGTTTGTGTGTGCTCGATGGATGTTAGAGGTATTGTGTGAGGGGATTACGTTGTGTTTGTGTGGGAATGTGCATATGTTGGGGTGGTTGTTGTTGAGGTGGCTGCTGGTAAGGTGGGCAAGATGGGATGTGTTGCTATTGTGGGATGGAAGTGGAGGCACCATTAGGCAGTTGTTGAGGTTGCGATGCAGCTTGTGTCACTTGATGCAGGGGTTGCATAGGAATGGTAATATGTTGTGGAACCAAAACATTTTGTTGTGGAATTGTGACGTTTTGTTGCGAAATTGTGACATTATGTTGTGAAATTGTGACATTTTTTTGTGGAGGTGGTTGATGAGGTGGTTGAGACAAGATAGCAATGGTAGCGATATGTTTTTGTGACACTTGCTACGGTAGTGCATGTAATGCAATGGATTATTGAGGATTAATGGTAGGCTATTGGAATGCAGGGATGTTACCTTGAGGTGGTGGTAGTAAATAGCAGCAAGTGCAGGCCTTGGAGGTGGCATTAGTGCAAGGATAGGATTTCCCCCAGTGTTGGCAAGTGGTTGACTAGGATGATGAGGTAGGAGTGGTAGAGCAGATGGAATATTTTGTGGCATACCATAGGCATAGGGATCATTAGGATCAACTTGCGCTTCCGAGGCCAAGGCTAGAAGATGAGGGTAACTTGCGACTTGATGTATCACAACATTTCCGAACCCAGGTAGATACCAATTTTCTATAGGTGCACCTTTGGGGACGTATGAATTTCCCAGAACATTTTGGGAATTCTGTGGATCTTGAGGTGCAGGAAGAGTCTGGGCATTGATATATTGTGACATATCAAAATCGGGTGGTGGTTTGATTCCTTTCATGATTAGAGTGGCGAGAATCTTGTCCCCACACTCATTGAGGAGGTGATCTATCATTTGAACATTGGTGGGATTGCTAAGGTATTCGTCAACTGTGACTTCAGGTTGATTAACCATGTTCTTGTCGCTAGGTGGTGAAGTGTTTTGAATGTCAGTATTGGACTGTGACAAGGAACCATTGTTGGGATCATGAGGGATATTTGCACTGTTGTTGGGATCCTAAGGGATATTTGCACCATTGTTGGGATCCTAAGGGATATTTGGATGGGAACCATGGGCTTGTTGTTCTTCAATTTGCCTCTTTGCTTGTGATCAGGTTTGAACAGCCATGAAAATGTAGAGTTACCAAGTAATCTAAGATGAGGTTAAACTCTAAGATGTGATGCAGAGATAACTTAAGTGATGATTGAAGGCTTGATTCGATTGGATGAGGGATCACTAGATTGGATGATTGGATTATATTGGATAAGATTGAATTGATGAAATGATTGATAGGATTGGATGATGGATAAGATAGGATGATGAAACGAATTCTAAACCAAGTTCAAAAATCACCCTAGGTGACTTAAGGTGTTGATTAACTGGATTAAAGGACAGGTAGATTATTACGGCACCAAATCCACTTTTAGATGAAAGTGGATTGATTGGGCCGAATGATGATGATTGACTTAGGAAAGATGATGATCAATTTCAAACACCTAGGATAATTTGGATAATAAATTCAAACGAAGTTCAGGGGATTTGGATTGAGAAAATGATGATGAATATGCAACCTAGAAATGTTTTAGGATGTACCTATATGATTTAGATGATGAACAAATGATCTTTGGAAAATGCAGGTGGACTGAAGTGAAGATTACGGGTGAATGTAAGATGCAAACAACTAAGAAAACAAAACAAGATTTTTCAAGGGTCCAACAGATTAATTCTTTGGACAAAGATTAGACTCACCTAAACAATAAGCAGGATCACTCAAACAGGTGACAAAATCGCACAAATAGGGTGCAAAATTGCCCAACTAGGGTGTAGAATCGCCCAACTAGGGTACAAGGTCGCCTAATCAGAGTGCAAAATCACCCAACTAGGTTATAAGGTCACCCAACTAGAGTGAAGAATCACCCAAATAGGGGGCAAGGTCACCCAAATAGGGTACAAAATTTCCCAACTAGGATGCAGGATTGCCCAAATAGGGGGAAAGGTCACCTAAATAGGGGTCAGATTCACCAAAACAGGATGCAAGGTTGCCTAAGCAGGTAGTAGACTCGCCCAAACAGAGGTTAGTTTTTCCCAAGCAAGATGCAAGGTTGCCCAAACAGATGATAGACTCACCCAAACAGGTGATAGGCTCACCTAAACAGCTAGCAGGTTTTCCTAAATAGGTGACAGGCTCGCCCAACCAGGGGACAAGGTTGCCTAAATAGTGTGCAAGGTCACCCAAACAAGGTGTAGAATCATCCAAGTAGGAGGTAGACTCGCCCAAACAGGAATCAAGCTCACTCAAGCATATGATAGGGTTGCCTAAATAGCTTTGGAACTTGTCTAATTCTGAAAATGATCAAATGATGTTGATAAACGGGGTAACAAACAACTCGAACATGGGAAATGAACCTTCTGAATGAACAAACGGATCTTCAAAATGGGGAAACAAACTCTCCAGATGGGGAAACGAACTTGTCTAATGAGAAAATGGACTCTCTTAATGGGGAAATAGGAAAAATCAATGAGGAAACAGACTCCCCGCAAGGGGAAACAAGCTAATCGAACAGGGAAACGAACAAACCAAATGGGGAAATGGGAAAATCGAATAGGGAAATGGACTCTCTGAATGGGAAGACAAGAAAATCAAATGGGGAAACAAACAAATGGATTGACTGAACGAATACATGGGCTGACTAAATGGAAGACAAGATTGTCTATTCAGGGTGTAAACTCATCCAATTATGTTGGAAAATTGCCTATTTTCAGGGAATGGGTGAATATGATGACTCTGGTGAATAACAGGGGACTAAAAAAACAAACACAATCACCCAAGGATGAGGTCAGTTTTCCCAAAACAGTAGCAAAGTCACCCCTTTTGATGAAACAGGCGAATGTGATGGGTTGTTTAACTGACATAATGACTCAAACAAAGAGAAAAATCATGTTTTTAGGTGTCAGGCTCACCTAACTCAGTGGAAGACTCACCCAAATAGGGTGCAGACTCACCTATTTAGTGAAGAATGGGCGATTTTGACAGGAACCGGCTGAGAAATAACTCAGATAGAAGACAAGATTGCCCCTGTGGACAACAGGTTCACCCCAAACAGTAGCAAGTTCACCCCTAACAAAGGAAAACTCGCCCAAATAGCAGACTTGGACTTGAAATGGATGAAAAATAGCTATGGAAAAGGACAAAAACACAACAAACAACAAACAAAAGGTAAGGATGACTTGACCAAATAGAAATGCACTGGTTTCACACAAAGAAGACAGTTCAAGCAACACAATCCTAAGATTAGTAAGAAGGGTATGGCAACCACGGTCCTCTATCTAGGCTGAACAAGGTGATCTAGGGAGTCCTTGATATATGCACAGTATGTGAGGTACAACCGTGAACACCAACCCATCACAAGTGTGAGTCAGAAGCCCTAGTGAGGTACTGGAAACTTGGACCAACCCTTCATGTCTTATCTAGGTATCACCCTAGCTTCAACGCTTCGCCAGACACGACATGACTAGATTGGGTTACAACTTTGGCTCTCCCCCCTTTATATACCCCGCTAGTACACATGGTTGGGATCATCCCTTAGGGTGATGAAATCCCCAAGCAGGTCCCACTAAAAGAAGACACTAGACATTTTCGGTCGGTCCTCAGGCTCGCACAAAGCACAAGGGGAGAGCTTGAACATTCTAGTATCTCTTCGATAACACGAATGGACTAAAGTGGACTATGATTTCTCTTCACCCAAGATCGCCAAATGGCGCAAAGGGATTGGATTCTTCAACAATCCACTTAACAAGCACAACAAACAAATATATTTGACCCTTTAATTAATCCTATGTGTGTCTATCTAGTATAGAAAATAACAAACAAGCAAAACTAAGGGTCTTGGCCCGCTATCCTACAAAAAATATGTTAGTAGTTTGAATCTCTGGCCTTGTAAAAGTGAGAAACAACTACACAAACATTACTAAAAAAATAGACACACTCACCAACAAACAGGTTAGGGCATTAGTACCTGAAAACGATAAGAAATGAACTCTAAAAATGAAAATTTAAGTCACTATTTACCTCAGAATCACCTCTGTTTGAAGTAGAATCACCCCTATTAGCATCAGAATCACCTTTGTTAGTGTCAAAATTGCCTGTTTCAGAGGCATGCTCGCCCCTCTTAGCAGCAGGATTTCCTATTTCAGAGGCAGACTCGCTTGTTTGTAGAAAGCAGGCTTAACCAAGTCAGAAGCAGGGTCACCTGTTTATGAAACAAGGAGCAGATTTTCCCTTGTTTGACAGACTCTGTTGAAGGTAGGCTCGCCTATTCTGATGGTAGAATCACCTTTTTTAGCTATAGAATCACCTCTATGTAACCTAGACCTGCAAAACTTCAAACAATAGAGAACATAAAAAGAGCAAACCCATTTGTGGGTCCCACTGGGCATGCCAGAAATGTGCACAACATATTTTTCCTACCCTAAATGATGCAAAACAATAGAAAATGCAAAAAGAGAAATACACAAAACACCACCTCAAGATAAATCCTAGGTTAACTTGAATAAAAGAAAGATGAAATAAAGATTATACCTTGCTCAAGTTGATTTGTTGGTTGGCCCTTTGATGTTGATAATTTGTGTGCTCCCTGATGGAAAATCACCTAAAATGATATGCAAATGGATATGGATTCTATGGAGAATGCAAAGATGGAGTTGGGTATTTTGATAAGTGTATGAAGTGCATGTAAAATGAGCTCGAGGATTCAAAAATGGTGAATGAGCTTGAATGAGGATGCTTGAAGATTGCTTGAGTGCTTGAGCTTGAATTGTGAGTGCATGTAATGTATGAATGAAAATGAGAATAAAATCCTTTATTTTAGGGGAAGAGTCTCTAGAGAATTGGATGGCTAGGATTTAGCAAACATGCACAAGATGAAGGGCTATAGTGAGTTGAGAACTCACAAGCCTCACATCTTGCCATGTGGAAATGAGGTGGAAAGAGGACATGTGAGGTGGAGGTACTTGCAAGTACCTTGGGATTGGAAGAAGATTTCCTCAAAAAGGAAGTTCTTGTCCCTATGTGGGAAGGATGTTGACATGTGAGGAATTTTAGAAATCCTCACTAATCATCATGGGGAAGAGAGAAATTTTGGAGTAATAAATGTAAATTTTTAATTCACATGATTGGAAATACCTTGGGGATAAGACAAGGTCCTCATAAAGGAGGTCCTTGTCCCCATGTGGGTGATATGACATATGAGAGGTTTTAGAATTTCCCAACAACCTACATGGGGAAAAGGAAAGCATTGGAGGAATAAATGTGAATTTTTAATTCACATGGGGAAGAGGTCTTGGCTAAATAAAAAAATCACTTATGAAGGTTGACTTAGAGGCATACCAAGAATGGCATGAGGATTAGATTAAGGTTGTGCAAACAGTTGATTAAGAAGACTAATGAAGGATTAGAAGCAAGTGGAAAAATATGGATGTGATATTAATACTGATTAAAGGCGTGCACATTTTAATCAAGGATTTATTAAACTAATCCAGATTAAATGAGGATTATGGAGGATGTGACAAGGAGAGAGAAAAGAGAGAATTTAAAATTGATTTAAATTCAAAAAGAAAAATGACTAAATTAAATAAATTGATATATTTATTTAATTTAGAGGGGAAGGGATGAAAGGTAAAGTATTTAATTATTAAATTAAATACTTTAGGAACCTTAGGCAAATGGGAAATTATTTAATCAATATTGATAGGGAATATGAAATAGACGAATAAAAGAGACGAATTTGACCATATGATAGTGGTCAAATTTGGATGTCTACAAATAAGATTTAATGGTTGGATCATTTTTATTCAAGAAGATATGTTTTTTAAAGGAAATCAGTTGTGTATTCCAAGGAGTTCCATGAGGGAGAATTTGATTAAGGAGAAGTATAGTGGAGGAATAGCAAGAAATTTTGGGGTAGATATGATAGTATCTTTAGTGAATGAACACTATTTTTTTTCCATGGATATATAAGGATGTCAAGAAGTATGTTCAAAGTTGTAGAGTTTTTCAAGTAGCAAAAGGAAGTAGTCAAAATACTGGATTGCATAAACCTTTGATAGTACTGGAGAGACCTTGGGAAGATATAAGTATGGATTTCATATTGGTATTACCAAGAACATAGAGAGGATATGATTCTATAATGGCAGTAGTGGAAAATTTTTCTAAGATGGCACATTTCATTCCTTGAAAGAAGACTAATGATGTTGTGCATGTTGCTGATTTATTTTTCAATGAGATTGTGAGATTGCATGGATTACCAAAGAGTATAGTTTCATACAAGGACACCAAGTTCATTGGATACTTCTAGAGGACATTGTGGAAGAAGATGAAGACATGCCTAAAGTTCAGTTCAACATATCACCCGCAAAAGAGGTAGTAAACATGAGTTTGGGTAACTTATTGAGATGTTTGGTTGGAGATAAAGCATGAAACTAGGACATAGTTCTATTGCAAGAAGAGTTTGCATACAATAATTCAATAAACCAAAGTACAGGGAAGAAACCATTTGAGATTGTGATAGGGATACAACCTAGAGGAGTTGTGGAGCTTAGTTACATTAGTATTGAGGATAAGCAGAGTGCAAAAGTAGAATAATTTGAAGGATTCATGGAAACATTGCATAGTCAAGTCTGGAAACACTTGGATGTCATGAACAATAATTATAAGGAGAGGGAAGATGAGGAAAGGAGACATAAATAATTTTATTTTGGGGATGGAGTTATGGTATATCTTGGGAAGGAAAGCTTTCTAGTAGGAACATACAATAAGCTAAATATGAGGAAGTTTGGACCATGTACAATTCTCAGGAAGTTTGATTCAAGAAATGCATATGAAGTGGAGCTATAAGAGGCATTTGGTATATCACCTATTTTCAATGTTGTAGACATCTATGAGTATCATGAAGGAAATTCAAGTGGGAGTAACAATAAAGTTGACTTGAAGGAGTAGTTGCCACATCAACCACTAGAGAAAATTGAACATATCTTGGACACCAGAATTGGAAGAACTAAGAACAAGTAATACAAGGAGTACCTAGTAAAGTGGAATGGAAGACTAGTGAAGGATTCACCATGGATTTCTTAGGCTAGGGTGGACCACTCTAGTTTTCCTCTAGCCCCTGGAAAGTGAGAGACTCACTTTTCTTCCAACCTTGGGTGTCTGATGCAAGAGCATCCTTGTTTGTAAAGCAATCTTGTATCAACCAAAAACATTTGTTTTCTTGCAATTTAGTTTGTAGTTGTATCGACAATTTCTTCCTTGTTTTACCACATTAGCATTACTCAACTCATGGAGTAGGATATTGGTTCTACACAAGTCCATCTTCAACATATCCATATTTTAGGTGATTTGTATTTGTTTATAGAAAGTTATCACTCTCAGAATTTCACTTCCAATTCTTAGATAGAGTATTCAAGACCTAGCTGGCTCAGATTGGTTGTGAAGAGCTTTTCTGGAGCATGTGGAGCTTAATGGAACATAATTCAAGACATTTTAGCTCTAGGGGAACTTTCTTAAAGATCTATAATACATTTCCATCTTTCGATTGTTCCCTTGTCATATTCGTTGGTCAACCTACACATTTGATCTTGCATTGGGGTTGTGAACCCTTGAGGTTGATGTAGATTATAATTGGAGTAGAGATTCATATTAAAGACCATTTGTAATCCTTTGGAAATAAGTTAAGAAGTTCATGCATTCTAAGTTAGTAGTAGATAGAATGTAGACATGAAGGTCATAATAAGGCCTTGTGCCAATTGTAATGTCTTGTAATGCCCTTGTGGTAGGCTTATGAGCCCTAGCCATTCTACATATACAACATATGATGCATGTAAGACTGAAAGTTGTTGAATCAATGATAATTCATGTTCGTTGAGTATTTCTTGTGTTATTTCCACTATGTTGAACTCTAGGCTGCATGGTTGGAAAATCCTTCCTAGACACTCTATCTATGATTGCACCAACTATAGTCCTTTGGACATGAGTAATCTAGTCATATGAGGTTTCTATGTGTGATAACTATATGGTTTAAGGTTCTCAATAAAAGAGGTTTCCCATGTGTATGTTTGAATTTTATTTTTCCAAAGTGATTATATGTTTAATTTTTAGTGTTTTTTATGTTTATATGTACTTTAGGATGGAAATTCAGCCACCACCACAATAAGAAAAACTAAACACTTTAATAATTGTAACAACTAAAAATAAAGACATGAAAAAAATATTTTCAAATTTGGTATTGATGTACTTGATGAGAAAATTAGTAAATCAAGTTTATAATCTGTGTAAAGAATTGAAACATCTTTCAACACTGAAAGAATCATGAAAAAAGAAGGTCTAAGGCAAAAATTATGGGTTCAAAAGCATAAATAGGTATATCTAAATCAAATAGGCAATAAAACTCACCAATAGAAAAATCTACGAAAAAATACTAGAACCACTAGAAAGTGCTCAAAACTAGATTTTCAAAAATATCTTGTTTGTGAAAATCCAAGTTCATATGCCCCAGTTAAAGCCAATTTCATAAAAGTTCTACAATTTGGTTTAAAAAAACCGATTTGTTTCTAAAAAGAGCTAACCCATAGTCACCTATGTTGCACATATATTACCTATGTTTGGTATTGTTTGTCATTGTTTCTTGTGTCAACACTCAGTTTGGGTTGTCATTATTGCTTGTGTCAACACTTAGTTTGGGTTTACATTGATGCTTATAGTTTTATGTTTTTGGTACTCTATGTTAATGTGTTTATAGCGTTACTATTGATTTTCATGATTGGATTCCATGCCTTTTTTGATGACAATTAAAGTTGTATTGAGTATGGTTGTTGTCAATAGAGATGATATCATGATAATATATTAATATGAGGATTAGAAGTAATGTTATTGTTGGACAGTATTTTTTATGGTCTCTAGTATGTTGTATGCTCTCTCCTATTGTTCCTAAGGCAGTATGTGTTGCTACAAGGAAGTTCTAGTCTCTGGTTGTTGGTGAAAGTTTTTTCTACACGAAGTTTCTTTGAAGACTATTTGGGAGAATGCTCTGCTTTCCACTACTTTTGAATATATGGTCTTGTGGTTTGGGATTTAGTGTTTATGTTCTATGAATGTTTCTCTCCTATTTTTTTAGATCACCAGTTTTGTTGAGGAGGTTTTTGGTAATTGCAATGGTTTGGCAAGTTTTTTGCTTGTCAGGATTCGTTCGGGAAATGCTCCACATTTTTTTGCTTTGATGTTTCTGCTCCTACGACTTGGTAAACATTTTATCTGTTCTTTTGTAGTGTCTTGGTTCAGTTTTCATGTAATGAAGTTTACCACAAGTTGTTCTGTTAAAGTTATATCTCATGGTTCTATCTTTTGGGCTTCTAGGATGAAGTGTTTTGTTTCTATTTGGTTTGTGGTGACTGTTTGTGGCACGACAGTGTGAAAGAAGTATATGGAAGTGTTGTTGAATGTTCATGGAATGTCTCTTTGTGGTCCACACATCAATGGTTGATCTCTTTGGTACCACATATTGTTTTTTTTTTTTTTTCTAGGTAATTTGTGAATGTTTGGCCGACAAGATGTGTTCTCTTTCTTGCACTATGTGCTAGGGGGTTTGCACCAACATTTGATGTTGTGTTAAGTTTGGGCCCCACCCTACGTTGTTGAGTATCGCCATGAGTAAATTTAGCTAAAAGTATGTTATGGGGTTGATTGGTAATGTGTTGAAATGTACAAGACAACTAAGAGGGGGGGTGAATCAGTTGTCACCAATCATATACACAAATATCAAACAATTATTAACTCCACATCCACTTTAATCTATTATTAAGTATGAGCATGAAGTGAAAATAACAAAAAGCAATAGCAACACAAGAAACACCAGATTTGTGTGGAAAAAATAATAAGGGAAAAACCATAGTGAGGATTAACTCACAATATAAGAGTAATTGCAAAACCATTTACAAAGAGGCTCACTACCAAAGGGCTCACTGCCCAAGATAGGACTCACTATCCAACTAGGAGGTTCACTACCTATAGATGAGACTCACTGTCCAAAGAGGAGGCTCACTGCCTACAAATAAAGAAACATAACAAAAAATCCACCACAACAACTTTCACACATCTACAACCTTGATCAGAGAATTGCAGACACCATCAACTCACTACTTTCAGGAGTCTAACACATTGAAGTTATCACTACCTCAACTCTCTTGCAAACAATCTCTCACATCTATCTTGCTTCTCACACTTGTGGCTTACAATCCTTAACATTGTGCCTTGTATTTATACCATCTTAGAAACTTTCTCCAAGGTTAGCTAC
The DNA here is from genome assembly GCA_007258455.2 of Sequoia sempervirens. Lineage (NCBI taxonomy): Eukaryota > Viridiplantae > Streptophyta > Pinopsida > Cupressales > Cupressaceae > Sequoia > Sequoia sempervirens. Next base: position 152,064,826 of record VDFB02358134.1, on the reverse strand, counting down.
ACATGCTTCATTTTGTAAATTCAAATTAGGTCGGCAACTCAACATTCTCGTAGTGGATAAGAATGAGATTGGACCAAACCAAAAATTAACTAGGACCCAAAAAAACATCTTGAACCAATCACATGCTTCCTTAATTGATACTTTTCCTTCACATGACGTGTAAACACTAGGTTGGCCAAACCTAATGAAAACACCAATGAACTTTGAAGTACACACTTCTACAACAAGAGGATACCATTCAGACCATAAAAAATGCTTCACCATACACTAGAACACATCTTATATGCCTTCAGATTCATTTGCAACTACTACAATAACCTTCATACGCATAACACTTTCCATCAGTTCATCTAGACTACACAGACACATACAACAACTCTGAAACTAGTCTTCTAGAGCATCAAACCACAAACACCTTTGATAGAACATAGATAACACCATTACAAGCCTTCTTCCAGATCTACAAGACCTAAAAAAAACCAGCGGAGGACTGTGGAGCATATACATTTCTCCTAGTCCATAGAAAAACAACTCTTCCAGACCAGTTCACAAACCGATGAATTCAAATTTCATTCTTCATCAAACTGAAAGCTATAGTCCTAGATATATCACCCAAGGATGACCTTAAACAACTCTTTAGATCTGCATAATAATAGGATCAACACAAAAGAAATGTGGAGCACATACCGGAGCACATTTTGAACACACACACAACTTTATCTTCACTCTTTATTAATTTTCTCAAAAGCACTTGGTAACTCATCATATCAGCACACATGCAACACCATAAAGATAGATCCATGTACTCACAACATCTCAACAATATCTCAACTATACATGCACCACCTACAATCACTTGATTCCTTTCTCTGCAACAACCTATACTATGTTGACATCAATGACAACACCACCATACTCATTCATACTTGCAACAATCTCGCCCTTTGTCATTGATGGAAACACATGACTCTCTCTCCCCATTTGACATCAATGGAAAAGAACAAAAAAAATTTACATAATTTTGATCACTCCCCCTTAGGAGTGTACCCACGACAACACACATCTCATACTGCAACAATGATATTTCCTACTCCCCCTGAGGAGTAGACCCTAGTCATCCATCCAAAAAAATTATGAATTTGTAGATACACTGGACTGATGCACCTCCATGTACACCTAGTTCAAAGAAGGAGGGGTAGTCACCCCCAATTTCTCCCTAAGATACTCAAAAGTATCCTTCAGAAGGGCCTTAGTAATTATATAAGCAATCTGATCCTTTGTAGGAACATACTCAAGCTTGAATTCATTCTCCAATACCTTATCTCTTAAGAAATGATATCTAATAGATATATGCTTTGTCCTTGAATAAATTACTGAATTCTTTGAAATATTTATTGCACTCATATTATCACAAAAGATAGGGATAGGCTCATCACACATCAATCCTATATCCTTCAATGTTTGCTTCATCCACAATACCTATGTGCAGCAAGATGTTGTTGCTATGTATTCAACTTATGCAATGGATAAAGAAATTGAATCGTGTTTCTTGCTTAGCTATGAAACCAACCTGCATCCAAGAAAGAATGCACCACCACTTGTACTCTTCCGGTCATCTACACAACCAGCCCAATCTGCATCAGTGTAAGCACTTAAAGTAAAATTAGTATCCTTAGGATACCACAAACCATAATCTAGAGTCTCTTTTAGATATTTGAATATCCTTTTCAAAGTTGTAACATGAGTTTCTTTGGGTTCTACTTGAAATCTGGCAACCAAACATATTGCATACATGATATCCAATCTAGTAGTAGTAAGATATAACATTCCACCAATCATAGATCTATACATGCTTTGATCAACTTTAGGAGATTCATCATCCTTACTAAGTTTGCATCTAGTCACCATAGGGGTACAAACCGGTTTGGAGTCATCCATTCCAAACTTCTTCAACAATTCTTTAACATACTTTGATTGTGAAATGAATATTCCCTTATTAGTTTGATTCACTTGAAGTCCAAGAAAGAAATTCAACTCACCAATCATAGACATTTCAAACTCTTTTTGCATCTCCTCTGCAAATTTTTTGCACATACCCTCATTTCCTCCAAAGATAATATCATCAACATACACAATCACTATCAATATTTTATTTCCTTCAATCTTGCAAGAGAGATTACTATTTGCGGAGCCTTTCCTGAACCTTTGTTGTGTCAAATACCTATCCAACCTTGCATACCATGCTCTGGGAGCCTGTTTAAGTCCATACAATGTCTTTTTCAACTTACAAACCATGTCTAGTTGATATGATAATTGAAATCCCTCCAATTGTTCCATGTAGACCTCTTCTTCCTATTCTCCATTCAAGAATTCAGATTTAACATCCATCTAGTATACCTTGAAATATTTGTGAGTAGAGAATGCAAAAAACATCTGAATAGCCTCCATTCTTGCCATCGGGGAAAATGTCTCCTCAAAGTCTATTCCTTCAACCTTGAATAACCTTTGCACACAAGCCTTGCTTTGTTTCTTACTACTTCACCATTCTCATTCAGCTTATTCCTAAATACCCACTTTGTACCAATTATGTTCTTGTTTATTGGTCTAGGAACAATTCCCATGTCTAATTTTTCTCTATCTGTTGTAACTCCTCTTTCATTTCTCTAACCCAATTTTCATCTTTTCATGATTCACACATTGTTTTGGGTTCTATCTTGGAAAGTAAACAAAAATTTACCTCAATTGCTACCACTTTGATTCTTGTCTTTACACCTTCGCTTTTGTCTCCAATTATCTTTTCTTCTGGATGATTTTTCTATATATATTTTGGAGTCTTAGGAGTAGGTTCTGGAGCTTCTTCTTCTTCAATTTTTTCTTCTTCCTTATTCTCTTCTTATACTTTTCGATAGATAGGTTCATCTGGTTCAATTTCACTTATTTCAACTGATATGTGCATATCTTCATCAACTTTTACATTTGCACTTTCAACAATCTTCCTCAATTTTTTATTGAAGCATCTATAAGCTTTGCTATTGTTTGAATATCCAAGGAAAATACCTTCATCACATCTTGCATCAAAATTTCCTAAATTCTCATCATCTATTTTAATATAACATTTGCTTCCAAACAACTCAAAGTACTTAACAGTAGGAATTTTTCCATGCCACAGTTCATAAGGGGTCTTTGTGTTGCTACCTTTGATCTGAACTCTATTAATAATATAAACAGTAGTGTGATTTTTTTCTCTCCAATATACTTCAAGTAAATTTTCCTCTTTCATCATAGTCATTTTAGCCTCTTGAACTATCTGGTTCTTCCTCTCAGCAACTCTATTCTGCTGAGGAGTTCTAGCAGTAGAAAGATGCCTCTTTATAGCATGCTCTTCATAAAAAATATTAAACTCATTGGAGGTGAATTCTCCACCTTTGTCAGACCTTAAACATTTGATCTTTAGATTCACTTCATTCTCTACCATAGCCTTGAACACCTTGAATCTGTCTAGAGCTTGAGCTTTCTCCCTAAGAAAAGTAACCCATGTCATCCTAGAATAATCATCAATAAGAAATATAAAATACCTGTCACCATCAAGGCTTCTTGTTCTTGTGGGACCACAGAGGTCTGTATGAATCAATTCCAACATTTTGATAGTTGATTGTCCTTTTTCTTTTAAAGCTGCATCTTGTTTTTTTTCCCAACTGATAACTTCTGCAAATAGTATTTGCAGGATTTTTGATCCTAGGAAAATCCCTGACAACTTCTCTTGAACTAAATCCTGATTAGGTTGTCAAAATTTACATGTCCCATCCTTTGATGCCATAGCCAACTTTCATTAACTTGAGATACAAAACACTGACCATCAATACCCTTAAGCTGATAAATGTTTCCATATGTTCTTTTTCCTACATCTACCATGGTTCCAGACCCTTTTCTAATCTCACAAGTATTATCTTGAAACACAAGCTTAAATCCTTTGCTACACATTTTTCCAACACTCAAGAGATTATACCTTAATCCCTTAACATAATAGACATCATCAGTACTTTGTTTCCATCAAAACTAAGTGTTCCTTTTCCAAAAATTTTGCACCAGAATCATCTCCAAACATGACTAATCCTCCATCATACTTTTCAAGTTTAGTAAACTTTCTTTTGTCTCTAGTCATATGATTTGAGCAGCCACTATCAATTACCCAATAGTCTTCATCTTGTCTAGCATGAAAGGCAGTAACCAAAGTACCTTCCATCTCTTTCTTCTTGTTTCCTTAACCACATTCCCTTGCACATCTTTCATGGTTAGTAGATACTAATTTATTCTCTAAGGCTAGAAACAAGCATTCATCATTATAACCCTTAATATCAGATTCATCATCAAAAATTTCAGCATCTTCTCTAACATAATACAATTTCTTGAACTTTTTGTCTTTATTCTCTCTACTCTTCTTATGTATGGCTCTATTAGGAAATCTTGAAGCATAATGACCAATATTTCCACAACTGGAACATTTAAAAGGAAACATACCTTTGTACTTACCGGTACCTTTATTTAACTTGTAAAACTTGCTTCCAACTCCTCTGAACTATCACCATCTAGATCATCTTCTATCTTAGTGGATTTGAAGGTTGTTTTTGTTTTCTCCTTTTCTTTTCCAAATTTCCTCATTTCAAATGTGGTCAAGGTGCCAAATAGTTGTTCTTTAATGAATTTCTTTGGATCATACACTTCCTCAATGGCTGAGACATTGTCACTATAACTCTCTGGTAGGGTCATCAAAATATTCTTCATTACATCTTCATCTATTAGAGTACCACCTTGATTTTTAAATTCATTTACTACAATATCAACCTTCTAAAAGTAGCTTGCAATGTATTCACGTTCTTCCATTTTCAAGTTCTCATATTTGCGCTTAGCTGTTAACCTCTTTGAAAATTTGACTCTATCATTTCCTTCATAGATATCTTTCAACTTTTCCCAAACTTCATAAGTAGTGCCCAATGAAATAACTTTTGTTAGCTCGATCTTAGATAAAGCACTATAGATTGCATACCTTGCTTTTTCATTTTCTTCATAAGAAAAAATCTCATTTGTAGAAGAAGTACCACTTACAGGCTCAACATATTTTGTATCAATAGCTTTCCAAGTCTTGTAACTAAGAGAGATCAAGTAACCTCTCATTTGCACTTTCTAGAAACTGTAATTAGATCCATGAAACACAAGGATTGTCAATTTGTGTGCTATTGGATCTGCCTCAAGCAGTTAAGCTCTTCTCCAAGGAACCAAGGCTTTGATACCAATTGTTGAAATGCACTAGACAACTGAGAGGGGGGGTGAATAAGTTGTTACCAATCATATACACAAATATCAAACAATTATTAACTCCACATCCACTTTAATCCATTATTAAGTATGAATGAAGTGAAAATAACAAAAAGCAATATCAACACAAGAAACACCAAATTTATGTGGAAAACCTAGTAAGGGATAAACCACGGTGAGGATTAACTCACAATATAAGAGTAATTGAAAAACTATTTACAAAGAGGCTCACTGCCTAAAAATAAAGAAAGATAACAGAAAATCCATGACAACAACTTTCACACATCCGCAGCCTTGATCGGAGAATTGCAAACACCATCAAATCACTGCTTTCAGGAGTCTAATACATTGAAGTTCTCACTACCTCAACTCTCTGTCACACAATCTCTCAAATCTATCTTGCTTCTCACACTTATGGCTTACAATCTTAACATCTTGCCTTGTATTTATACCATCTTTAACCTTAGAAACTTTCTCCAAGGTCAGCTACACATGCTTCATTTTACAAATTCAAATTATGTCAGAAACTCAACATTCCCATGGTGGATAAGAATGAGAGTGGACCAAACCAACACTTAACCAGGACCCAAAACAACATCTTAGATCAAACATGCGCTTCCTTAATTGATACTTATCCTTCACATGATGTGTAAACACCAAGTCATCCAAACCTAATGAAAACACCAATGAACTTTCAAGTACACACTTTTGTAACAAGAGGATAACATGCAAACTGCAAAACATTCTTCACCATACGTTGGAACACATCTTAGATTCCTTTAGATTCATCCACAACTACTGCAACAACCTTCATACACAAAATACTTTCCATCAATTCATCTAGACTGCATAGACACATACAACAACTCTAAAACTAGTCTTCCAGAGCACCAAACCATGAACAACTTTGATAGAACATAGATAACACCATTACAAGCCTTCTTCCAGATCTGCAAGACCTGAAACAAACCAGCAGAGGACTGTGGAGCATATACATTTCTCCTAGTCCACAGACAAACAACTTTTCCATATCAGTTCATAAACTAGTGAATTCAATTTTCATTCTTCATCAAACCAGAAGCTATAGTCCAGGACATATCACCCAAGGATTCCCTTAAACAACTCTTCAAATTTTCACAAGCATAGGATCAACATAGAAGAAATGCGAAGCACATATCGAAACACATCCTGAACACACACACAACTCTATCTTCACTCTTTATTAATTTTCTCAAAAGAACTTGGTTACTCGTCATATCAAAACACCTATAACACCATAAAGATAGCTCCATGTACTCACAACATCTCAAATATACATTCACCACCTACAATCACTTGATTTCTTTCTCTGAAACAACCTATGTTGTGTGGACATTAATGACAACATTAATGACAACACCACCATACTCATTCATATTTGCAACATAATGTGCTACACGTTTTTTCTATGTGCTTCCTTGTTGTTGACTTGGGTTGATGTGTGCTAGCATGTGTATTGTTTGGGATCACATTGGAAGATATAATAATTATTTTGGTCCCCTCTATCTCCTGGATAGGATTGCTTTCACCACAATTATGTTTATATAGCTGAATTGTTGAGGTTATTGTTTATCTTTTGTTTTGGCTGACCTAATTGGTGTTTTGAGATCTTGTAGAGGATAAAAATAAAAGAAAAAATTAGTTGCAAGTTGAGAAGTGTAGTGTGTGTGTGGAATGAAGAAGTAAGTTGTGAAAAAGGAAAATTAGATGCACTTTAATTCTGCGGTCAATAGAGTGTATTGTTAACATATGTTGTAATTCTAAATTTTCATGTATCCTGCTATCAGATAGTGAGTCTCTTCTGCAGGTCCTTGTATCTTTCCTTTGGGTTGTGTGCCTAAGCCTGTAAGTCCTTTGTATCTTTCCCTAAGGTTGTGTGCCTTAGCCTGAAAGTCTTTCAAGGAGTAGTGTGCTTCCTTAGGAAGTGAGCCTTAAAACAAAATTGTATTTCTATAAGAAATGAGCTTCATATATTGCGATATTTCTCAACGTGCTTTTTCCCTTCTTGGGTTTTCCACATATATCTGGTGTTATCTTGGGAATGTGTGTTGATTGATTTATCTTTTCATTGTTGTTGATTTTATTAAGAGTTTTTGGTCTATTTATGGGTTGTTGATCTTGTTAAAAGTTTGAATTTGCATTTTCCTTAAGGGTTTAAGTTTTGAAGATAGTAATTCACCATCCCCCCTCTCAGTATCTGAATGTGTTCAGAGCCAAGTTCCTAAAAAGGAGCTTAACCACTTGAGGAAAGGTCTAGGATGGAACATGATGGATCTTACAAGGCATCTAGGTTTCATGGAACAAATCACACCTTTTGGAAAGTAAGAATGGAAGGCCATCTAAACTCTCTAGGGTTTGGCGTTTGGAAATACATCAAGGATAGTTACACTGCTTCTATTGCTTCTCCGATATATCTAGTTGAGATTAGGTTGTATGAGAACAATTCCAAGGAAAAGAATGCTATCATGAATGGGTTAGCTGATTCAAAACTTATGAAGGTGATGAATTACAGTTCTGCTAAGGATTTTTGGGAAAAGCTTAGCAACATTTATGAAGGAGATAATGAAGTGAAGCAAGTTAAGATGCAAAAATTCAAGGGAAAATATGAGACCTTGAGGATGATAGAGGATGGAGATATTAGTAGTTACATGCTTTGGGTGGATGAAGTGGTTATTGGCATCAGATTTCTTGGTGGAGAAGTGAAGGAAGATGAGACTGTTAAGAAGGTTCTAAGATCACTCCCTAAAGCTAATATTCATAAGGTATATACTATCTAGGAATCTAAGGACTTGGATAAGTACTAAGTAGATCAATTATTTGGGTCTCTCATAGCCTTTGAAATGAGGGAGTTTGATAAGGATGATCCAAACAAGGAAGAAACATTCAAAGTCTGTAAGAAGGTAGCAGATGAAGCAACTAATCAAAATTTTGACTTTGATGAGGTAGAAGAGAACTTTATGAGAAGATTAAAGAAAGGCACCAGAAAATACAAAGGTAAGTTCCCTTTCAAGTGCTTCAATTATGGAAGAATTGGTCATTTTTCCTCTAAATTTCCTTTAATTAGAAGATAGTAACAAAAGAGAAAAGTTCAAAAGGAGTCTCTTTTCCAAGGAAAGTAGTTATTCCTCATAAGATGAGCATAATTATTCAAATGATGAAACGCTCTACATGTCCATGAAATTTGGTGACAAAAAAGGTGATATTGAAAAATGTAAGAAGTCTGGTACTTTACAAGCTAACAAAGATAATAAAAAATCAATCGTGGTGTGGACTTCCTTTCATGCAAAGGAATAAGCAGATTCTTGGGTGATTGATAATGGTTGCTCTAACCACATGACTAGTGACAAGTAGAAGTTGATTATCCTTAAGAAGTGGAATGATGGAGCTGTCAAGTTTGGTGGTGATGAGTCAACACAAATTTTTGGAAAGGGTGATATAGCCATTGATGGAAATAACAAGATTGAGGATGTCCTCAATGTCAAAGGGATGAAGCACAATCTTCTTAGTGTCAGTTAGATGTGTAGTAAAGGGTACACCCTTACATTGGCTCTATAAGATTAGTTGCATAAGGTACTAGGATAAATGGAAATGTCGATCATCTAAAGGATGCAAATGGAAGAATCTATTTATTGGCTCAATCTAGTGAGTGTTGGCTATGGAACAAGTAGATGGGACATGTCAACTTTGACAATAAGGTAAAGATCGGTTCTACTCATGCAGTGAGAGATATTCCTAAGATAACTAAGCATGTAAACACATTATGCAAGGAGTGTCAAATGGAAAAGAAAACAAAGAAAAAATTTCAAGAGTAAGGAGTGTTCTTCTACAATGCAATTAGAACTAATTCACACTGACCTATGTAGACCCACACGAACAAAGAGTCAACAAGGTAAAAGGTATTTTATGTTTCTTTTTTATGATTACTCTAGAATGGCTTGGGTTACATACTTAAGACAAAAATCAAAAGCTTTTGATAAGTTCAAAATTTTCAAAGTAAAAGTTGAGAATGAAATGAATGCTAAGATCAAATGCTTAAGATCTCATAAAGGAGGTGAATTTACTTCAAATGTGTGACAATGAAAAAAGTATCCCTTCTACTTTTCCTTGCTTGTTTGTGCCCTCCTTGTAAATTGAACTTAATGTTTCCTTCATTTAGTGTTGTAATGTGTTTGACACATTCACATTAGGTCTTGGGCCCTTGTGAACTAATTAACATAAATGGTACCTTTCTAAAGTTTTGTGAAGTGTTCTAACACACTTTCACACTTTTTTGAGGTTTTATTAATTAATTGAACCTAATAAACCTTAATCATGCCTTATTTGGAGTGTTGTAAAGTGTTGTAACCCACTTTCACACTTTTCTAGGGTTTTCATTAATAATTGGACCTCTTTATTCTTTAATTGGCCTTATTTTGCATCCACAAGCCTCATTTAATGCATCTTTTCTAGGATAATCACGACAAAAATCAACATCCAATCATAACTCAAGTGTTTTCAAGTTGAATGGCCTAGAATCTGGGAGTCATTTTCCACCTTGGACGAATGAGTCCCACCTAGGTTTTTGGGTCCCAAACCTGGTTTCACACCTTTTGAATCATTTTTTAAAATGGTCCCTTAAATTATGCCTAATGGGACTCATTCGCCTCCTTGGGTGAATGAGTCCCATGTGGTCCAAAATCAAATTAATTCAAATTTTTGGTAGGAATTTATCCTCCTAGATCCGATGTCAGCCTGTAGTGTTGTAATTTCAAGAATTCTTGCATAATTAAGTATAAATACAAGTTTCTTTCATCCATTTTACACCTAGCAAATTGAATGAGCATTCATAATAGAAAATTGGAGTTCATAAGGGAATTCAAGTGTTTACAAGAGCATTCAAGACTCTTCAAGGGTGGATTCTTCATCATTTGTTGTAGCAATTCAAGATCTATCATCATGTCAAATATTATCAAGCATCAAGCATGTTATTGGGCTAGTGTTGTGATGTTGTGTTCAAGATCCAAGGTCAAGCATTGTTCTACACTTATCTCAAGATCTAGATCTATATCCTTCATGGCCATTTCATGCTAGATTTCTTATTTGTATTACAAGACATCATTTAAGGTATCATTTCTCATGTTTCATGTCTTATGTTGCATGTTTCATATCCATCTTTCATTATTTCATCATTTGGTTTAATTACCTAAAAGGGGTTTGACCAAGGAAAACCCCTATTCACTAACAATCAACAAGTTTTTCTCCTCTTTACATGTGTGATTGCAGGTTTATAAGTGGATTTCAAGCCTTCAAAAGTACCAAAATGACAAAGTTGCAAATGTCATCAAAGTTTTCATGAAAAGTTGTCAAGACTCATGAAAACTCAGATCTAGGGAAAAGTATCCATCCAATTTGCATGAAATCAATAGGAAAGTGCTTATTTGATCCATCTTCAAAGGCCTGCAAAGTTTCAGTTTAAGATTCTACTCTTGGGACACTTCACGACAAAATGGGACTAATCCCCCAGAAGTGGCATATAAGTCCCACTATAGGAATTTTTCAAGATTTTTGTAGATTCAGATACCCTTTTTCTAGAAACCTATTCCTGTGCAGAAACCCAGATCTAGGATTGATTCACCCAAATTGATGAATGAGTCCTATTAGGCCTAAATTTCAGGTTATTCAACATTTTAGGTCTCCATTCAAGCTCTCTCAGGTTTCCAGGTGCACACATTTCATCTTGTAGCTTCCTATTGTGGTTTTCATGCATTTTTAGGTCATTAAGTGAAAGATTGCATTGAATTAGAGTTCAATCATTAGATCTTGCATTTCATACATTTTTCCAAGCCCTAGCTTGGTGGTGAACCCCTCTTGTAATCTAAAATCATACCCTAGGATACCCTTCTAGCAGATCTCTTGCTTCTATTCCACTCTTGGGGTGAGATCTCTATGGTTTCCTTGAGTGAAACTTGAGGGAAATAGGTCTAGGTCCCTAAATACCTAGTTTGTGTTCCACCTCCCAAAAGGTGGAACACTATTTATGTTGTTTCATTTTGGTGAACCTGCATTTATAATACCTTCTTTTCTTATTTGGAGTGCACTAAAGTCCTAGATCTTGCTTACATTAGCTTTGCATTAAGTTTTGCATTAGTTAATTTGCATCTAGGGCTTCTAAATTTTGCATTAGTGAAAGTGCATATTGTATATGCATAAAATTGGTCATGTTTAATTATTCCTGACATTTAATTAAATATTTATTATTTAATTAATTCTTCTAAAAATCTTCTACACATAATTAAATTTAATCAATTTAATTATAGTGTTCATTCATTTTATTCTCCCACCAAAATTAAATAAATCTATTTTATTTAATTATTCCACATATCTACTTGATTAAATTAAATAAATACATTTTATTTATTTAAGTTAATTATCATCTTTTGAATTTAATTAAATCTTTTTAATTAAATTTAAATATCACTTTTCCTATTACAACTGGAAAGGCCACATTTGAAACACTGATCCATGTTATGCCTCATGATCTTTCATACAATCTTATTTTAGGAAGACTGTGGATTCATGCAATGAATGGGGTGCCTTCTACCCTTCATTGTAAAATGAAATACATCTACAACAACAAAGTGTGCACACTCAAAGATGAACCTGACCCAAATAGTTGCTTAAACATTGAGAAAAAACAAGGAAAATCCTTTGAAAACATTGACACCAACTACACAAGTGGAACCCATGCAACAAAAAGATTTAAAGAAAAACATATTAAGCACATCATGAATCTATTAGAATATGATTGGGGTTCCTTGGATTTCGAACCAACATTCATGGGAGAATAAAAGATCATAAACAAATACTCTAAAAAGGGAAAAGAGAAAGTGGTAATGTCAACACAAAATCTAGAAGACCCTTTGAAAGCATCCACCTCAACCACTTTAGAACAAAATATAACAAATTACACAACAAACTTTGATGAACTTAATTATGAGCAACCACCAAATCCGAAAGAGATGAAGAATATTTATAGAAAAGGTTATGAAATGATGAAACAACTTGGTTAGAGTGGAAAAGGATGTGGTGCTAGAGAATAAGGTATCTGCATCCCTATAGAGCCTCACACGTAAGAAACGACTAATGGTCTTGGTTATTGTCCCTCGAAAAAAAAAAGCCTTCACTTAATATCAACACTATCCCAAAAGATTCCTCTAAGCTGACTTTAACATTAGTGCATCCTAAAATGATCGCCAATAGTGGTATTGATTGTTATCCTTTGCAAGAATTGAAACAAACAAAGAAATATTTACTTAACGTCAATTTCATCTCGCAAAACACTAATTATTTGAATTCATTAGATTTTACACCCTCCTACAAAGGAGAGAACAAAATCTCTCAATTTAAAGAGTCTTGTGTAAGTATGACACCTTTTACTAAGCAAGAGATATCTTTGTCGCAAAATAAAGGAACATCTTATTTTGATCAAGAGAGTATCTTGACAAGACTCCTCCAAGATAGTTTGATAACTCTCCCTCTAAGAACATGAAAGAACTTTTACTACAAGAATTCATTTTGTGCATATCATAGACTTCATGGTCATTCTGCTAATGAATGTAAGGCTTTGAGTAAAAAAATTCGACATCTTAGGGACTATAGTGCTCTTCCTTGTGTTGAAGCACCTAGTTCCTCTAATTTAAACTTATTTTTGGCTCATCCTTTCCCTTCACTAAGTGGGGGCAAGGGGTTAAGTAGCCTTGTTCTCGTATGTCAATTTTCATTGTCTATTTTGGCTAGTTGATCACTTTTCATGTATATATAAGAGCAAGCTTGGGATGTGTATGACATGCCTTAAGTTGACTCACATGTGACATACTTATTCATGATGTAGTTAAATTTAGAAACATATGACTTGGAATAAGGCTTTCTGAATGAGCTCTCATGTCTTCTTCTACTTTAAAGAAATTTCTCACAACAATGGTGTTAGAAACTTCTTTAAAGTGGGGGCATACATCGACACTAATGTTTCATTGTGTGATTTTCTTTCTTCCTGTGATGTGTTCTTTTCTCAGTGGTGTCATTGGGTTTGATTTCCTCCAAGAGCGGGATATTTCTTTGACTTGTCCTCTCTTGGAAACATTAAGCATAATGTTCCCTAAGAAGAGACCTTGCATGAATTAAGCAAAATCTCTTTGAATGCGCCTTACACTTTTTGTTATATAGCCACCTTGCATAACACAATTTTCATGCCTATGGAGCCATCCTTTTTGTTCATGAGTTCCAAGCATACAAAGTTTTTCTTGTCTCATGAAGCTCAAAATTCATTGTTTTTTCATGAGCTCCAAGCATACGAAGTTTTTCTTGTCTCATGAAGCTCGAATATCATTATTGTGTGGCACCTTATAAAATTTATTAGGAGGTATAACTTTGGTATGGTTGGATGGGAAGCCAATCTGAGGCATGAATTTCCCTTAGCCACTTGTGTGTGTGTGTGTTCATATCATTCATATGTGTCTCACCTTCTTGGATTACTCACCCAACAGATAGATTGAAGTTCTATTTCCACAAAGTGAGCATGCATTTTTGCACAATCAACCTAGATTTGATCCACATCATGTTGGACAAATGGTCGAAGCTTGATCCACCTCATTTTTTATTTTTACTTGTTTCTATTTTTCTTTCTTTTAGGTATTGACATTGCATGTTTGTGTATCTTGATTTTGCATATCATACAACTTGTGCATTCCCTTTTGTGCTTATGTCGATTTGACTTAGGATCTTGGATCCTGGGGGCTTGACTACCTCCTTGATCTTTTTTATCCTAGACCATTCACATTTATACACTTGGACCCCTCTTGAATGTCTACTTTAGTGTGAGTTTGAAGCAAGTTCATCCTCTCACTAAAGGTGGGGCTAAATGTGGCAATGGAAAAAGTATCCCTTCTACTTTTCCTTGCTTGTTTGGGCCCTCCTTGTAAACTAAGCTTAATGTTGCCCTGATTTAGTGTTGTAATGTGTTCAACATATTCACATTAGGGCTTGGGCCCTTGTGAACTAATGAACATAGATCGTACCTTTCTAAAGTGTTGTGAAGTGTTGTAACACACTTTCACACTTTTTTGAAGTTTTATTAATTAATTGAACCTAGTAAACCTTAATCATGCCTTATTTGGAGTGTTGTAAAGTGTTGTAACACACTTTTACACTTTTCTAGGGTTTTCATTAATAATTCAACCTCTTTATGCTTTAATTGGCCTTATTTTTCATCCACAAGCCTCATTTAATGCATCTTTTTTAGGATAATCCCTACACAAATCAACATTCAATCATAATTCAGGTGTTTTCAAGTTGAATGGCCCGAATTTAGTGATCTAGGACTCATTCACCACCTTGGGCGAATGAGTCCCATCTAGTTTTTTGGGTCTCGAACCTGGTTTCATACCTTTCTAAGCATTTTTGAAAACGGTCCCATAAATTATGCCTAATGGGACTCATTCGTCTCCTTGGGTGAATGAGTCCCGTGTGGCCCAAAATCAAAATTAATTCAAAATTTTGGTGGGATTTTATCCTCCTAGATCTGATGTTCGCTTGTAGTGTTGTAATTTCAAGAATTCTTGCATAATTAAGTATAAATACAAGTTTCTTTCATCCATTTTACACCTAGCAAATTGGAGTTCACAAGGGAATTCAAGTGTTTACAAGAGCATTCAAGACTCTTCAAGGGTGGATTCTTCATCATTTGTTGTAGCAATTCAAGATCCATCATCATGTCAAATATTATCAATCATCAAGCATGTTATTGGGCTAGTGTTGTGATGTTGTGTTCAAGATCCAAGGTCAAAGTATCAATCCAATTTGCATGAAATCGGTGGGAAAGTTATTATTTGATTCATCTTCAGAGGCTTGCAAAGTTTCAGTTCAAGATTCTGCTCCTGGGACACTTCGCCACAAAATGGGACTGATGGGTATGTGCAGGATCATCATGGAAAAAATGGGCCCTTAAGTGGCAAAAAAATCAGAAAAATCAAAGTTAGGCAACTTGACATAAAAATTTGAATAATTTATCTATATTATTTCAAAAATATGTAAGAACATAATCTATAGAAAATTGAATGTAGTTTCTAAACTACTAGGTTTATTTAAAAAAAAATCTATTTGGTGAAAATTTGAAATTTCAATGCAAGAGTACTTAAATTTTAGGGGAAAAAATAAGTAGACATCCTGTCCACCCTAACCACAATAAAATGATAATATTTTTTTATAAGATTTTAGATATAAATAGAGGACTCATGTCTGGATGTGATGCATATTTTTTGTAATTTTTTTCCAAGTAAATAATTAATTATGATTTTTTTACTACAACATTTAAAAAATATAAAAACTCATATGTCTAACCACCTTAACTTGGTCAAAACTTCATGAAATTCAATTTCTTTTTTTTTAATCATATAGTATGTGAAGCATAGAATGTGAAGCATGTTTCAAATTAAACTAATGTGATACCGTTTGAAAGCTATAGATGTTTTTCAATTAGCCTATCAATTAGGACTTTAGTCATAATTCAAATAGAAAATGAATAATAATTATTTATTAAATTCAAAGTAAAGCATAATTTATATTGGTGGAAAGCTTATAATCTCCTTTAAAAACCCTTTTTGTTTGATCAATTTTTGGTTAAAAAAAATTCATCAGCCATATACCCTACACATACCCATCATATCGCCACTTTTTGGCCCATCATTATCCTCCACATATCTTGATCCCCTAGAAGTGGCGTATGAGTCCCACTACAGGAAATTTTCAAGATTTTTGTAGATTCAGATACCCTTTTTCTAGAAACATGTTCTTGTACAAAAACCCAGATCTGGGACTGATTCACCCAAAGCAACAAATGAGTCCTAGTAGGCCTAAATTTTAGGTTATTCAACATTTCAGGTCTCCATTCAAGCTCTATCAGGTTTCTAGGTGCACACATTTCATCTTGTAGCTTCCTATTGTGATTTTCATTCATTTCTTGGTCATTTAGTGAAAGATTGCATTGAATTAGAGTTAAATCATTAGATCTTGCATTTCATATATTTTTTCAAGCCCCAACTTGGTGGTGAACCCCTCTTGCAATCTAAAATCATACCCTAGGATATCCTTCTAGTAGATATCTTTCCTCTATTCCACTCTTGGGGTGAGCTCTCTAGGGTTTTCTTGAGTGACACTTGAGGGAAATAGGTCTAGGTCTCTAAATACCTAGTTTGTGTTCCACCTCCCAAAAGGTGGAGCACTATTTCCATTGTTTCAAAATGAATTTGAATTTTTTTGTGAAGATCATGGTATTAGGATACATGTGTTAACTCTTAGGACCCCTCAACAAAATGGGGTAGTGGAGAGGAATAATAGGACTATGCAAGAGATGGGTAGGGAAACAATGAAAGATGTAGATCTTCCTTATATATATTGGAAGGAAGAAGTTCAAATTGTTGTCTACTTGCTTAATAGAGTAGAGTTGAGGGTCAATGGAACCAAGACCCTTATGAGCTATAGTATGGAAGGCCTCCCTCTATTAGATACTTCAAGATATTTGGCAGAAAATGCTACATTGGGAGAGATGAAGAAGACCTTGGAAAGTTTGATTCAAGGTGTGATGAAGGGATCTTTCTTGGTTACTCAACCAGAAGTAAGGCCTATAGATGCTGCAACAAGAGATTGGGAAATATAATTGAAAGTAAAAATGTTAAGGTAGATGAAGATTTGTGTCAAATCTCACAAGAACCAAAGGTTTGTGGATCTAATATACCCTCATTCATTGAAGAAGAAGAAGAAGAAGAGAAAGAAGAGAAGAAACAATAATAAAAAAAGGTTCCTAAGACTCCCGCAAAGTATGTTCATAAGAACCACTCATAAAATAAGATAATTAGTGATAAGAATGAGGGTGTGCTGACTAGGAGAAGGCTTGCAAAAGAAAGTGAGCAAGTGAATTTGTGTTTACTATCAAAGGTAGAGCCCAAAACCTTTATTGATGCTAGAAAAGATGAAGGATGGATGAAGGCTATAGAAGAGGAATTGAATCAGATAGAAAAGAATCTGACATGGGAATTGGTTCCTAGACCAGCTAATAAGAATGCTATAGGAACAAAGTGGGTGTTTTGGTACAAGCTAAATGAAGATGGTCAAGTTGTGAGGAACAAAGCTAGATTGGTATGTAAGGGTTATTCACAAGTTGAAGGGATTTATTTTGAGAATAATTTTTCTCTGGTAGCCAGAATGGAGGCAATTAGGATGTTTCTTTCCTTTGTTGCTCACAAGAATTTCAAAGTCTATCAAATGGATGTCAAGTTAGCCTTCTTGAATGGTGATTTAGAGGAAGAGGTCTACATTGAGCAACCAATTTTTTTCCATCTATCAAAAGATATGAACATGGCGTGCAAACTCAAGAAAGCTCCTAGATTTTGGTATTCTCAATTGGATAATTACTTACTTTAGCAAGGTTTCAAGAAAGGTACCACAGATAGTAATCTTTACATTAAGGTAGAGGAATACAAGATTTTGATAGTTTTTCTATATGTTGATGACATCATCTTTGGTGGAGATGATAATATGTGTAAGAGGTTTACAAAAGATATGTAGAAAGTGTTTGAGATGTTTATAATTGGTGAGTTGTCTTTCTTCTTTGGGCTTCAAATTGTTCAACTATTTGATGGTATTTTTATTGAACTCAGGCTAAGTATGTTAGAGAGATGTTAAATAAGTTTGGCATGGTGGATTCCAAACTGATAAGTACTCCTATAGTTACTAGTTGTCACTTGAGAAAGACTAATGAGTCACTTAAGGTTGATCAAATTCTTTATAGGTCTATGATTAGAGGATTATTGTACTTGAATTCTTCTAGACTTGATATTATGCATGTAGTATGTTTTGTTTCCAGATATCAAGCTAATCCTAAGAAAACTCATGACAAAGTAGTAAAAAGAATATTCAAATATTTGAAGGGAGCTCCGGATTATGGTTTGTGGTATAAGAAGGATGATAACTTTTCTTCAAGTGCTTATACAGATGTTGATTGGGAAGGATGTTTGGATGACGAGAGAAGCACTAGTGGAAGTTCATTTTTCTTAGGAGACAAATTGGTGTCTTGGTTCAGTAAGAAGTATGACTCAATGTCCTTATCGACAACAGAAGTTGAGTATATTGTTGCACCCAGGTGCTTTGGATAAAGTGGAATTTGAAGGATATAATGGTGGTATATGATGAATCCATTCCCATATTATGTCATAATACTAGGGCAATAAAAATTTACAAGAATCTAGTGATACATTCAAGGACCAAACATATTTCTATTTGATATCACTTTCTAAGGGAGAAGGCTATAGAACAAGAAGTCATATTGGAGTATGTTTCTACTAAGGATCAAATTGTAGATATCTTCACTAAATAACTTTCAAAGGATACTTTTGAGTATATCTTGTATAAGTTATGGGTTATTACCCCTCCTTTTTTTTCTAACTAGAATCATAGATGGTGCATCTATTTAGGGGGATAAATTCATGTCATACCATTTTCTCTTGGATTGATGTGCACTACCACTCAAGGTGAGTAGGTAGTCAGTTGATTGTTGTTGATAGAGGGAGTATGTATAATTGTTTGAAGGAGAAGTACAGTTGTTGAGAATGTGTTGATGATTTAAATGAAAACCTTTTTCTTCCCTTTGTCCTTGATGTCAAAGGGGAGAATGTGTAGGTGTGTGTTGCCATCAATGCCAAAGGGGGACATTGTTGCACATATGTTACCTATGTTTTGAATTGCTTGTCATTGATGTCAACACTTGGTATGTTTGGCATTGTTTGTCATTGTTTCTTGTGTCAACACTCAGTTTGGGTTGTCATTACATTGCTTTTGTCAACACTTAGTTTGGGTTGCCATTGATGCTTACAATTGCATATTGTTGATACTCTATGATAATGTGTTTATAGTGTTGTTTATTATGTTCACAGTTGGATGTCATGCCTTGTTTGATGATAATTAAAGTTGTATTGAGTATGATTGTTGTCGGCAGAGATGATATCATGATAATATATTAAGATGAGGATTATAAGTGATGTTGAATTTGGAGAGTGTTGTTGATGGTATCTAGTATTTTGTATGATCTCTCTTGTTGTTCCTAGGGAAGTATGTGTTGCTACAAGGAATTTTTGGTCTTTGATTGCTGGTGACAGTTTTTACAACAGGAAGTTGCTTTGAATATTTTTTGGGAGAATGCTTTGCATTCCTCCACTTTTGATGATATGGTCTTACAATTTGGGATTCTATGTTTATGTTATGTAGATGTTTTACTCCTATATTTTTAGGTCACCAGTGTTTCCAAGGAGGTTTCTGGTAATTTTCATTGGTTTGCAATTTTGTTGCTTATCAAGATTGGTCTTGAAATGCTTTGTATTTCTCCGCATTGATGTTTCTTCTCCTACGGCTTGGTGAACGTGCTCTCAGTGCTTTTGTAGTGTCTCAGTTTAGTTTTCATGCAATGAAGTTTACCACAAGTTGGTTTGTTAATGTTCTATCTCATGGTTGTGTCTTCTAGGCTTCTGAGATGAAGTGTTCTATTTCTGTTTGGTTTGTGGCATGACAATGTGAAAGAAGTATATGGAAGTGTTATTGGATGTTCATGGAATGTCCCTTTGTGGTCTACACATCAATGGTTGATCTCTTTAGTGCCACATATTATTTTGAGTTGGTTTTTTGGGTAATTTATGGATGTCTAGCCAATAAGGCATGTTCTCTTTCTTGTGTTATGTGCTTGGGTGTTTGTTCCAACATTTGAAGTTATGTTAAGTTAGGTTTGGGTCTTTCCCTATCTTGTTGAGAAACAAATTGAGTAAATTCAGTTGAAAATATGTTTTTGGGCCAACTGGTAATGTGCTACACATTTATTCTACACGTTTCCTTGTTGTCGACTAGGGTTCATGTGTGCCAACGTGTGTGTTATTTGGGATCACAATGGAAGACGTAATAAGTTTTTTTTGGTCCTCTCTATCTCTTGGATAGGACCGCTTTTACCACAATTATGTTTTTGTGGATGACTCTTTGAGGTTATTGTTTATCTTCTATTTTGGCCTACCTAATTGGTGTTTTGAGTCTTGAAGAGGATATAAATGGAAGAACAAATCAGTTGTAAGGTGAGAAGTGCAACGTGTGTATGGAATGATGAAGCAAGTTGTGAAAAAGGAAAATCAAATGTGCTTTAACACATCAATCAACAGAGTGTATTATTGACATATGTTGTAATTCTAAATTTTCATGTATCTTGCTATTAGACAACGAGTCTCTTCAATAGGTCCTCATATCTTGACTTAGGGTTGTTTGCCTCAGCCTACAAGTCCTTTTTATCTTGCCCTAAGTTTTTTCTCCTTATCCTGCAAGTCTTTCAAGGAGTAGTGTGCTTCCTTAGGTAGTGAGTCTTAAAACAAAATTGTAATTCTATAAGCAATGAGCTTCATATATTGTGAGATTTCCCATCATGGTTTTTCCCTTCTTGGTTTTTCCACGTATATTTGGTGTTATCTTGGGAATGTGTGTTTATTGCTTTATCTTTTCATTGTTGTTGATTTTATTAAGAGTTTTTCATCTGTTTATGGATTGTTGATCTTGTTAAAAGTCTTAATTTGTATTGTGTTGAAGGGTTTAAGTTTTGAAGATACTAATTCACCCCCCTCTTAGTATTCGGGTGTGTTAACAACCTAGGAAACCGACCACTAGGATTTGGGGGCTAAGCTAGGTTAATATCCCTTATTCACCCATGTTACCATGATATGGGGCTAGACATTGCTCTGAAAATGAAGGGAGGTAGTGGTGGCATTGGTGGAGTAGCTTGTGAGTGGCAGATAGGTGACACATTGGTGGCACATTGACAACTAGTTAAATTCACTAACCAATGAAAAATATATTGAAAAACCCATTGAAAAAAATAAGTATGATCATAAATGATGTTAACTATTTTTACATTACACAAAGATACTAAAAAATATAATCTATTGCTAGAAAATGATCCTCATCAAAATCATGATTCTTTCATTGAAAATTTACATAGATCACCAAAAATAATTTGCATGCCTAAACATTAATTGCATCCAATATTATAGTGTAATATGATGGTATAAATATATATGACTATACATATCTTATACAACTATATGGATTTTTGTCTCAAATATTTTGCAACCCAAAAAAAAAAGTCACTTTTTCCTACTCAAATTTTGATAAATTAATAGTTGGTCTTAGAGATTTTAGGCATAAATTGGACATAAAAGTGATGTTTATTTTATTCCAAGATGCACCATTTGAATGCTCAAGGTTGGATCTCTCAAAAAGAGGATAGGGAATCACAAATTTGGAGCTTTGAACAATGTTGGAGTTGAATCCTCAACCTACAACTCCTAGAAGTTACCTACAATCAAACACCTATCATAAAAAGAAAAAAATAAAGGAATTTTTATAATAATTTGAGCTCTATTGATGTAAAAAATAATAATAATGATATAATATACAATAATTTACCCTTGATAAATGATAGGAAAACTTAATTGACGATTAAATTAGATCATGGCATGTGTCTTACTCCTATGAGTTGAGACAAAAAACACGACTTAAGTAAGGTTAAATATGCTAGTGTGAAAAGGGACCTAATTAATTAGGAAATTAAATTTTACTTAAACAATTTGTGCTTGTATTTGGATTTTCATTAAATCCTACACAAAGTATCTTTTTTGTGATGTTACATATATTTATCAGAAATGTGATAGTTTTATAACCATTGATGTGTTCTTGTGAAGTTTTGTATTAGAATTTGGATTTCCAATTGTGTATTATGGATACATATGTTGTGAATTTATATGTTAGATTATTATAATGATTTATCTTCACTATTTTCACTATATTTGATATAGGTGTGATTATTTTATCTGATTTATCATTATGAATAATTTTTTATTGTGTTTATTTCCTACATCATGCTAGTCATAGATGATTTATAGTTAGACGTGATGATTTTAACTCATGTGATGAGTTATACCATATTGGGTGATTTATGTTGCTTCAACTATTATTATGTGGATAATGTATGCTTTATGTTTCACTTGAGTATGTTGGCATAGGGTTTTCTCCAATTATGGTTATATTAAAGATGATATTTTGGGTTAAAAAATGTGTGTTAACATCTATTTTACTTGGTTTAAGTACAATATAAATCTTGTGAATCCTTGTGTAAACCTAGATCTAAATTTTTTCCAATTATAGAATTTGCATGTTTGTGCAAACTCATAAACCAAGCAAGTCATTTCCATGTGATTGTTTCATCTTTTCACATTGTATTTTAAATTATTTCAAAAAGTGTATTTTCATGTTTATGGAATATTAATGATTTGAACAAAAAGGTTAGTATTTTCATTTAGATGAAAAAGGTTTATCATATTGTTTGTTTCTAGTAGAAAAATTTAAAGTGAATGTAATTATTCTTTTGAAATAAAATATATATTGTAATTTAAAATATAATTTCTCTATTGTGGAAACTTAATTTAATTGTCTTGGTTATTGGGAAATATTAAATTAATTGTATAAATGTAATTTTATTGAATTTTTTATTAGTTTCATTATCTTTGAAAATATTATTTTTATAAAAGAGGCTACAAACAAGGGTGGTCGTAGAGTATTTGGTCAAATGAAAGAAATTTCCAATCAAAGATGATACCTAAGAAAGATATATTTTGAGCAAAAGCATCCACAATTGATCAACATTGAAGATAACACTTCTCTAAAGAGGGTGGCATGCTACATCCTTAACCTATTGATTATATGAGGATATGTGTAGCTAACCTCTTTCTAGAATAACCCTTAATTAAGTTATATAATTATTTATATAGTCCTATATGGGTAGTTAAGTTGGTATGGGTGGCATTCAAGGCATAGGTATGTTATATACAGGAGCCAATGGTTAGTTTATGATAATCGTATTGGGAATTGTGTTCTTATTAGAGTCTTTTGGAGGTTTACCCCCTCAAAGTGGCTTATTATTCTCAAGTATTCTCAAGTATTCTCAAGTATTTGTAGCATATCCCTATTACATTCTTCTCTTGTGAAATTTATTTCATTATTGTGAGTATTTATTTTCTTGTTGATATGTGGTTATCTTTGGAACAATGTCATTAATTTAAATGATTTTGAATGTATGTATAATTCTTCATATGCTACTCCATTGTAGGTAACTTGATATATTTAATGGTTTATATTATACCAAATATTTCCCACAGAGTTAGAGTTCTTAGGAGGTTTATGTATAATCTTGGTAGATAACATTAGAATTATGTGAAATTGGTGTTCAAATATTTACATTGGACTCATAATTATTATATTTGTTAAATCATGAAACTAATGACGTGGATAATATGTTAGGCATATAGGACTTTGTTGTTGCAAACAAGGCTAAATATTTGAGTAGCAAGAGATCCACCAATGATTATGTACACTTTATTTAAAGATGTAGTTAGCTAGATAAGTAAGAGGTAAGGTTCCATGCTTTTTATGTCCACTATAGAGGCAAAGTACATGACTACTACACATTCTCGAAGGAAGCAATGTGGTTACAAAAAGTGTGTTCAGGTATTAGCTTTGATTATGAGAAATTGGATCAATTATGATAGTCATTATTTGTTTGGTTAAGGATTTAATGTGTCATGCTCATACTAAGCATTTAGATGCTTAGTACCATTATGATTATGAGATGTTTGAGGATGGTAGGGTTATGATATAGAAGGTTGATACTTTGGATAATTTTGAAGTATATCACTAAGTTATTGAGCATGAATGGGTTTTGTTAGCACAAGAAGGTTATGAGACTTACCTCTTCTAGCACTTAAATTTATTTTCTTATGTTACTTATTATGTCTTTGCAATGTAAATATCAATGGGGAGAACACTAAGATTAGGTGCACGATATTCACCTTGTAAATATTATACTTTGATTATTGTAATGATTTGTGTAGATCATAAATAGTATATGATCTCCAAATACCATGGAATGGGAAAAATGGGATGTCTATGTGAGAGTGGGGATATTATTATTCTATGGAATAGCTAGAATATTGTGTAGGAGAGTATTAAATAGGGAGGTTACATAAACATATTGAAGTTGAGAGTTATGAAGCATCTTCTGTTAGGATTAAGGTGTCATCCACTTTGTATATCCTATGTCATGACTCCAACATCCTTGGAAAGTGTCTCTAGGCACTTAGGGTGTATTGGGAAAATATTTTGTAATATTTTTTTATTTTTTTAATTTTATTTTATTTTTTTTAACGAGGGGAATCTGGCACAACCCTCCTATAACCCCCACCGCCGGTAAAATTTTTACCGTGACTGGTAGTGCTGGCAGGACACACCAACCGGTACCACGGGAGCACCGGAGAGTCGAACCCATGGTGGGCGCCCTGCGACAGGGAACACCTTAACCAACTGGGCTCGAACCAGCGCCCCAAATATTTTGTAATATTAACTCTCACCATTGTTTGTAATATATTCATAAGGGGTGATGGGTCCACTAGCAATGGTAAAGGTGAGTTGTGGACATAAATATTTAATATTATTTCCCCACATGTGGATGCCTAGAATGAGATAATAAAAGATAAGAAAAAGATAAATGAGTGACTGTTGGGATTCTCCAAGTGGGAGCTTGGAATGAGGCAACAAGTAAGTGTCCCTTGCCATTCCATCATTTATTGCATTTAGTATAATGTTTATCTTCCATGTTTGGGTGCCCAAATTGGAGGGAAAGTATTGGAGCCAAAATTGGTGTCCTTTCACATTTTGAGGAGGTATTCCAAGGTTTGGGGACATTTGGAATAAAGGGTCATATTTGGGAGCCTTGTTTGGGGCTTAAGATGTCTTCACAAGTCTATAAATTCGGCCTCTTGGATGTAGAAAACATGAGCAATAGCTGAATGTAGAGTTTCATTATGTCGAGAGGCGTCTTACAGCTGCAAACGGGTTGAACTAAAATAATCTATTGTGTGAGGGTTTCATAAAATTTTCCTGCAAACTCTGCTCATTTTTCTCATCAACGTTGTTGATAGCATGAAACAATTTATGTACAATCTGGTATGTTTCAGCTCTATGCCAGCATTTTGTTTTAATACATACCAGTTATACTTTTCTGACACTCGAGTGGGAAATTGTTTCAGGCATGGTGTGCGCCAGATGTGTACAACATGGGTTGATGGGCCAGAGTATATAAATCAATGCTCCATTGAGCCTAGAGGAAGTTACACATACAGGTTCACTATTAGTGGCTAAGAAGGCACTCTCTGGTGGAACGCGCACAGCTCCTGGCTCAGAGCCACTGTTCATGGAGCCCTAATTATCCACCCTAATAAAGGAACAACTTATCCATTTACAAAGCCCGCTCAAGAGATTCCTGTCCTGCTAGGTATTTATCTACTACACGAATTCTATTATCCTTATGCCCTTCTTGTCTGATCCATCTCAATATAAGTAGGTGTGTGACTAGAATTCAACCCTAACGTCTCAGACGCTTTCACTATCAATGGGAAACCAGGAGATTTATATTAGTGCTCTACTGTAGGTGTTGTAATATTACGATTGATTAGTTAACTGTTTCCAACACACTAATGAAATTATATTGACGAATGCAGATGCATTTAATGTTTCTTATTCAATAGGGTGATAAATTTTATTATTATTTTATGGTGGTAGTGTACAGCCAAAAATAAAAACAATGAATGTTAAGTATCTTTCTTTCTACATTTGCAGACAATCAATTCAATTTTTTTTGTTTTAACTTGCTTTATATCAATTTAATTAATATAATATAGTTGAAATATTTTATTTATCAAAGATTATTTTAATAATATAATAATATTTATTATAAATTTTGAATTGAAATATATTATCAAATAAGTATTGAATATATAATTAGACTACACATCAATATAATAGCTTTTGTCAATATAAAAAAATTATAAGTATACTTAAAAAACTATTTTGAAAGGGTCTTATAATCATTAATAAATTCAGTAGATAAAACAATAGCAAAGAGAATAGTTGAGGTCTTTTATCCAACATAGGTTCAATAGAGACAAAGAAAACGTTCACAAAAGTCCAATCAAAAGACAATTAGAAAACAATAAATTCCAATTAAAACAATTAAAAAATAATTAATGGACATATAAAGAGGCATTAGGCCTATATCTATAACTAAATTATTAATACTTAACGCAACATACCAATCATCTTTTACATTTTACTTTTCAATAACTAATTCATAGTCAATCAAGCATTTCACAAATTAACCTAATAGGGGAAAGAATCAATCAAGAATTTCAAAAATTAAGCTATGATTGGGGTTCAAAAAGGGTTAGGATTAGCATTCAATTAAGATTCAATTAGGTTTAGGGTTCATTTAGCATAAGGATTACTATTAAGGTTAGGATTTAATTAGGGTGCATAGTTAATATTAGAGTTCAATTAGTGTTAGGATATAAATGAGTTTAGGATTAGAGTTTAATTAGGGTTACAATTAGGATTCATTTGTATTCAAATTGGGTTAGGGTTTCATAAGGGTTAGGGTTAGGGTTAGTGTTCAATTAGGGATAGGGATATATAGATAGGATTAAGGTTTAATTATGGTTCAGTTTTAATCAAGGTTAAAGTTAGTGTTTACTTAGGGTTCAAGTTGGGTTAGGTTTTTATACTAAATCTTTGGGTTAGGGTTATGGTTGGGGTTCAAATAGAGTTAGGGTTAGCATTAAAGTTATCATAACCCTACCCTTAACCTTAAACCTAAACCTAATCATAAGAATAACCCTAACCTTAAACCTAATTCTATCTCTAACTATAACCAAAACCCTAATTGTAATGCTAACCCTATCCCAACCCCAACTCTAATTCTAACTTTAACACTAACGATAACCCTAATTCTTTCTCTAACTATAACCCTAACCCTAATCCTAATCCTAATCCTAACCCTAACCTTAACCCTAATTTTAATCTTAAACCTAACCCTATTCTTAACCATAACCTTAACCCTCACTATATCACTAAATATAATCATAACCTTAATCTAACCCTAACCCTAATATTAAACCTAACCTTAACCTTAATTGTAATCCTAACCCTAACCCTAAGTCTAACCCTGATTCAATCTCTAATCATAACCCTATTCCTTCTCCAAATTTTTACTCAATCTCTAACCCTAATCCTAACCTTAACCCTAACCCTATCTGTAACCATAACACTTATCCTAATCCTAACTCTACCCATAACCATAATTTTAACCCTAACCCTAGCTGCAATAAGGGTTCATAGTTAAGATTAGAGTTCAATTACTATTAGGGTATACATAAGGTTAGGATTAGAGTGTAATTAGGGTTAGATTTTAATTAGGGTTATAGTTAGGCTTCATTTTAAGTTAAATTTGGGTTAGGGTTTCATAAGGGTTAGGGATAGGGTTAAGGTTTAATTAAGGTTAGGGTTAGTGTTCACTTAGGGTTAGGTTTAGGGTTCAAGTTGGGTTAGGTTTGTACAATAAAGTTTTGGTTAGGGTCATGGTTGAAGTCCAAATAGAGTTATGGTTATGGTTAAATTTATCATAACTCTAACCCTAATCCTAACCTTAAACCTTAATCTAACCATAATTTTATATCTAACTATAACTCTAACCTTAAACCTAATTGTAACCCTAATCACAACCATAACCCTCACCCTCACTCTATCTCTAACCATAATTGTAACCCTAATCTTAAACCTAACCTTGATCATAACCCTAACCTTAATTGTAATCCTAATCCTAAACCTAATGCTAATTTTATATCTATCAATAACCCTAACCTTAGTCCTAATTGTAAACTTAACCCTAAACCTAAATCAAACCATAATAATAACCTTAACCCCAACCTTAATTCATCTCTAATTGTAACCAAAACCCTAATTCTAAGTCTAACTCTAATTGTAAACCTAACCCTATCCCTAATCCCAACTCTAATTCTAACTTTATTGCTAACAATAACCCTAATTCTTCCTCTAACTATAACCCTAACCCTAATCCTAATCTTAACCCTAACCTTAACCTTAATTGTAATCTTAAACCTAACCCTAATCATAACCAAACCCTTACCCTAATTATATCATTAACTATAACCCTAACCCTAATACTAACCCTTTAACCCTAATATTGACCCTAACCTTAACCTTAATTGTGATCCTAACTCTAACCCTAACCACAAACCTAATTCAAACTGTAATCATAACCCTAATCCTTCTCCAAACCCTAATTTTATCTCTGTCCCTAATCCTAACCTTAACCCTAACCCTATCCCTAATCATAACACTTATCCTAATCCTAACCGTAATTGTAACCCTACCCCGTAACTGTAACCCCTAACATAACCCTGATCATAACCACAACCATAACCCTAATTATATCACTAACTATAACCCTAACCCTAATACAAACCCTAACCCCAATATTAACCCTAACCTTAATTATGATCCTAACTCTAACCCTAAACCCAAACCTAATTCAATCTCTAATCATAACCCTAATCCTTCTCCAAACCCTAATTTTATCTCTAACCCTAATCATAACCTTAATCCTAACCCTATCCCTAACCATAACACTTATCCTAATCCTAATTGTAACTATAACCCTACCCCTAACTTTAATTCTATCTCTAAACCTAACCCTTACACTAATCCTAACCCTAACCCTAACTATAATTTTATCTCTAAACCGAACCCTAATCTTAATCCCTTCCCTTAACCATAACCATATTGCTAATTCTATCTCTACCCTTTCCCTAACCCTAATTCTATTTGTAATTATAACCCTAACCCTAACCCTAACCTTTACCTAAGCATAATTCTAACCTTAGCCCTAACCCTAACTCAAACCCTAACCCATATCCTAAGCTCATCAAAAACTTTAACTCTAACCCAAATTCTATCCCCAACCCTAACTCTAATTTTAACTCTAACCCTAACCCTACTCATAAATCTAATTTATTTGTAATCCTAACCCTAACCCTAACCCTAACCCTTATTCTAACCCTAACTTTAATTCTAACCCTAACCCTAACCCTAACCCTTATTCTAACCCTAATTTTAATTCTAACCCTAACCCTAATCCTTATCCTAACCCTATCCCTAACCCTAACTCTAATTCTAACAATGACTTTTTTTGCAACCCTAACTCTAATTTTGACTCTAACCCTAACCCTACCCTTAACCCTAATCGTAATCCTAACCCTAACCCTAATTTATTTAATATTTTACAGTTTGCATTGTGAATGCTACTAGCATATATATTTAATATATATATATATATAATACACCGAGAGATATCCTTCTTGAGGCACCTATTTTTTTAATCAATTTATCACATATGTGTAATAGGCACCTCAAGAAGGATATCTGTGTGTGTGTGTGTGTGTATGCTAGTTGTAGATACAAGGAAAAGTTGAGGCATAAAGAGGTTTTTCATAGTTGGAAAGGTGTTGCCATGTTGGAGGCAAAGAGGAGAATGTAAGTAGTTATATTGTAATCTCATTTATTTGAAGATAATGCATACTTGACCTCTCTTCTTGGTGGATTTTTTTCCCACAAGGGTTTCTCCATGTAAATCATGTGTTATGTGATAATATTGTGTTGTTGGTGTGTGCCTCATTACTAATATCTTATGGTGATGTTATTCTTTATATATTTTTGTTATAAGTTCACACAAGATGGTGTTATTTAGCATGTTGTCTAATTTTTAGCATCATAAAGAAGATGGATCTAATCATAATTCCATATTAAGGCAACTTATTTTTCAGATTTTCATATAAGTTTCATATTTTCATGTTGTTCTAGTCCAAGCCTAGTATCTCATCCATTGAATTCATATTTGGATACAGATTGAATTTCCCAACATATATGTTAATTAAACCTATTTATTTATCATCATTTGGTATCACAGTTGAAGGTTAACTAGGTTCTTAGTATTCCTTTTTTTTATTTCTTAGCTTGGAAAGTTTGAGGGAATTTTTTAGAAGGAATTGGAGGTTTTTGGAAGGCTTTTGGGGCTGCAATGAATGATCTATGAGTTAATTCATTTTTTTATATTTGTGAGATTGGAAGCCATGGATATTATAATTGTGATCTATGTTGGGCATTGGAAGCTCATGGTTATGGATCTTTATGGATTTGGTTATATTTTGGTAACTTGGAGCTCTTGCTTGACAATATGTGTGTATCTTCTTGTTTGGTGGTTCTGTTCCTTTTCTTTATGGTCATGTGTAGTGAGAAGGTGCTCATATTGGATGGGTAGAGACATCCTAGTCACATGGAGAAACATCCTCGATTTGGACTACATAATGGAGTGCTTAAATGTTGGCTTCATAGTTTTAGCCCTTGGTTAAATAAAATCACTAGAAGATAAGCCACTAACCTCTTTGTGAGTTGTGGAGCTGATATGTTTCATATGTTATAAGCTCTTGGAAAACTTGGTTTTCCTATCAGGTTCCACTTTACTCTTGTTTTCAGGTATGGGTTTGTAGATTTGTTCTTATTTCATTATTCAAATGACATGTTTTATGTGAATGCATGGATATTTAAATGGATTTCAAATTTATAGAGATGGTTTTTTATTTTTTACATATTAACTAAAATATGTGGTACGTAAACATGTGATGAGACCATATTCATGGTGTTTTGGTTGAAGATAGTTATAGGTTTAAATGGCTACTTGGAGGGTTCTTATTGATTTATGGTTACTCCTATGTGGTTTTGTTTGGAAAATTAGATTTAGTGTTGATCTTGGTGTTTGAGTCTTGGAGATCCACATGTTATACCTGATTATCTTTGTTTTGCATGATACTAATGTGGGGTTGAATCTATTTTTTAGTTATTTGAGATTAGATCACTATTTATGTATTTCTCCTTTGAGATGTTGCATATGTTTAGATCTTGTAAAATTATCTGATGTGGACTATATTTGGTAGGCCATATTATTATTCACCATTATTACATCGATATGCTTATTGTAGTGAGAGATGGTTATTGAGAGTACCTGATATAGTTGTTCATTTTAATCTTTAGCAGTAGTTTATGGTGAATGAGAAGCTTTGTTCACTTGTAGCAGAGTGTTGGAAATGATATGAGTCATGATCCCATTAATTTTAGTGGGAGCTTTATGCAATTACATAATGTGTTAGGGTATGTGCAAGAACGTGATGGGCCAAAAAGTGGCGATATGATGGGTATGTGTAGGGTATGTGGCTGACAACTTTTTTTAACCCAAAATTGATGAAATGAAAAGGGTTTTTAAAGGAGATTCTCAACTTTCCACCAATATAAATTATGATTTATTTTGAATTTAATAAATAATTATTATTCATTTTTGTTTGAATTATGACTAAAGTCCTGATTGATAGGCTCATTGAAAAATATCTATAGCTTTCAAATGGTATCACATTTTTGAATCTAAAACATGTGTAACATTCTATGCTTCACATACTATAGGATTAAAAAAAAATGAATTTCATGAAGTTTTGACCAAGTTAAGGTGGTGACAAGTTTTATATTTTTAAAAGTTGTAATAAAAATTCATAATTAATTATTTAATTGGAAAAAATTGCAAAAATATCGTCACATTGGGACATGAGTTCTCTACTTATATCTAAAATCTTATAAGAAAATATTATCATTAAATTATTGTGGTTAGGGTACACCTACTTCTTTTTTTTCCTAAAATTTAAGTGCTACTGCATTGAAATTTCAAATTTTCACCAAAAAGATTTTTTGTTTTAAAATAAACCTAGTAGTTTCGAAACTACATTCAATTTGCTACAAATTCTATTCTTACATATTTTTGAAATAATATAGATAACTTATTCAAATTTTTACGTCAATTTTCCTAACTCTGATTTTTCTGAATTTTATCGCCACTTAAGGGCCTATTTTTTCCATGATGATCCTGCACATACCCATTATATCTTCTCTTTTTCAAGATTTTGGTTCTAAGTTTTTGTTACAGTGTGTAGTAAGCCATGTATAATCTTTGATTAGAAGATGGATGTTCTCTTACAATGGTTGTTGGTGTCATAAGGATTTCTTGTATTTTTCACTTAGATTGTAGTAAGAGTTTAATGAAATCATTGGTTCTATTGAGAAAGGATTTGTGGTATTTGTATCTTCTTGGTTTGGAGATTGTGGTTGTAATTTACCTTTTGGAGCTCATGGTATTGAGTTCTTTGATTTTGTTTGGGCCATGGAGGATCTTTAGTTAGGAGATGGTTATCATGATGCCTAGAGAACTTGGTTACATAGTTCAGTGGGAGCTCTAGTAGTGATGTTGATTCATCATTTAATTATGAATGGTTATTTTCATGTGATCTCCTAAGAGGGGATGTTAGATGATGATGTCATGGTATGTTCTTGATTCTATAATTGGAATTTTGACAATGGTCATATTTTTTCTCTTTGGTTTTGAGTATTAATCATTTTCTTGGAGCTTCATGATTTTTCAAGGTTGCATTTGAAGTTGCATGGATTGATTGGTTGATTCTCATGGACACTAGAGAGACTTGGGTAAGGCTTAGATATCTTATTTATGGAATTGTATGTTGATATGGTTACTCTTTGATGAGGATTTTAGTAGAAAGACCAAGAATCCTACACCTAGTTATAGATGTGAATCCATTATGGACCTGAAGAGAATATTTCCATTTCTTGGTGTTGTGTGTATAGGACAATCTTGTATCCCACTATTGGTCTACTCAGTAGGTGAATGATCTGAGAGGTATTGCTCGCCTGAATATCGAATGCACTCTTTATTTTGTATCTTGTCTTCTCATATGAGTTAGTCGTGAATATAAATTTTTTGAAAACTTGTTAAGAAGAAGATGCATGTTTTACGAATTTTTGTTGTTCTTGTTTTGGTCTTAATTTTTGGATCTAGTTCTGAGGACTTATTTGGAGAGGTACAGGAAATGGTTTATGCCTTTGGGCACATTTTCTTTGTTGTGGGAATGATTATCTGGTTTTATCTACCTTTGGTATGAGAGGTTTACATCTATTTCTACCATGTTTTTATTTGATTTGAATGTTAGTGTTTGATTGGAAAAAGGGATCCATGTCCTAAATCATACTTCTTCCAATTAGGGACATTAGGGATTAAAAGTGATCTCAATATCCACTTGGCTACAGACCTCAATGGTGGATCATGGCTTTAATCCCCATTTTATCTGTGTGATGATGATTAATTGATTACTAGTTTACTAAATTATATGAAGCAATATTGTTCCTAGATTAACTATGAAAATGCAACAAATTGATATGATTTTTGAGAAACACAAAATAGGAAGACAAAAATAAACTCCAAAAATGTAGAGTGTAGACATGGAAGAAATAGGCATATAAATTTGAGGTTGAAATGGTTGGTCAAGGATATGGGACACCCTAGAGTGGCTTCCTACTTTTTAAGATCTAATTTCACAATCTTGTAGCTCTTGATCCACAAGTCTTTCTCTCCCAAGATCACTATTGGAACTTCATTTGTTAGTGTTGAAATCCACTTCTCTTGACTTGACAACTTCTAGGGCTTGAATGCATGAATGAGAAATTAGTCTTCAATCTTCCTCCAATTTTCCTTAGATTTGAAAACCTACACACATGAAAGAGGGGGAAGGGTTGTTCCATATAGAGTCTTGCCTAAGTCAAACCCTATTTTGGTATTTCTACCTCTACAATAGCTATGATGATATATAAAGAGAGATTACCCTTAGTTAGGTAGAGGCTAAATGATAAATAAGTGATAAATTGACAAATTGTTGTAACTCACCACTCAGATCTACATGCATTGATGAACTAAAGTCATGTACACATCACATTCAAGGAGAAATTATTGGTTGATTTGAAGTCTTACAAGTGTTAGTACTCACAAAATAAATGAACATAAAACATGAACAAACTTACATAAAAACATGACATATGATCAACATTATGCTTGAGAGAAATAAATACTGCAATAATCTTGATAGTTTTTCTCTTGAATTCTCTTGATTTATTTTAGGATGCTCAATTTTGCTCAATTAATGTTCTTAAAACGGTGAAAATGATTTGTATTTATATACAATTCTTATAATTTTCAAAAATAAAATATTGATAGTCAACAAATGAAATTGGAATTTCAAATAATAAAATACTAACACCAACATATTCAAATTAGAGCCAAAAAGGGTTGGACAAGGGTGTAGGGAACCCTAGTCCAAACCCCACCCTTTGTGGGGCCTTAAACATTGGGGACAAATATTAAATACCTACTTTCATTATCATGGTTTGATTTTTTGAAGATATTTATAAAATGGGCGATTAAATGCATAATTAGGTCCAAGCACATAGGGGGAGATAAACTTAGTGTGAAATTGTCAAGGGTGAAATTTTTTTATGCTAAATTTATCCCCCACTTTAATGAGAGTGTGAACTTATGCTCAGAGTCACACTAAAGTATAGAAAAGCAAGAGGGGTTCAATTATCTAAACATTCAAGAGATAGGATGGCATCGAATGTAGGGGATGCACTGGCCCCCGAATTCAAGATCCTATGAAAAAATAATATAAGGATAAGGAACACACATATGAAGTGAAATGGAACATGAAAATTATGAAGCATACACAATTAAGACACACAAAATCACATAATACGTTCATATAAACATGAAATAGAACACTACATGATGAAAATAAAATGCAAACACAATGTTAGCACAATACAAGCATGCAAAAGGGGGTATGACAATCACAAACTAGCATGTTCCACAAAAATATTACTAGGATCCATACCTAAGATGTTCATGAGTCACAAGCTAACAAAGTTTGATATTTTATAGGTGACCCATGAACCAAAGCATCATAGGCTGGTGAAGGCTAATATTCACTAGGTGAGCTTTGACAAGAAACAATAGGCTAATGAAGTCCAATATTCTCTAGGTGAGTTTCTACAAAGGTAGCAAATGAGAGGCACACAAGGGATAGTGAAGTTTGATATTCACTAGGTTTGATCTCATGTCAACCATACCAAGAATTATATTGTGAATAATTTTGATAAAGAACTACAAAAATGATCAAATACCAAAAATGTATCACCAAGCTCAACATATGTGAACAAAGTGAAGCACATAATGGAATGCATGCCCCTACCTTAAAATAATTGCTAATACAAATTGTGAGAAATTTCCTTTAATGTAGAGTAAAATAGTATATACAACATGAAAAGGTCATGAGAGCTTATTGGAAAACCCTATGCCAACGATATGTTCCCAATAAAGTTGACTCATAACAAGGGGTTTCACCCAAGACAAAACCACATAACAAGGCAACAAATAGAACATAAGGGATTCACAAATCCAAGGTTAATATAGACTGTAGATAATATATAATATGATTATGCTTGGAATCAACATCATTCCCTAGATACTCGTGGAGCTGCGAATAAATTAGAACAACGACACATGAAAATAACATAACAAGATTTTGGGTCAACATGAAAGAGACCTAAATATCTCAATGACTTGCATCATCCCCAAAAGGAAAACACAAGACAATAACATTTACAACATAAAGAAGAATGGAGGTACAAATAGATGAATGTTATGACAAATTCATTTTATTTGTATCCTTGTGACAATAAGAACAATAAGGGTCATTCAAAGAAAAATAACAAACATAAAGACACCAATCAATAAAATACGGGAGATCACATCATGCAATAGAAAAACATAAAACATACAAAAAGGTACTACACACATTCTGATCTAAAGCAAATCGTTTGCATCCCAATCTTGCTCATCATAAATAGAAGGCAGATAATATGCTAAAGGGACTACAACAAGTGTTGTACAAGTTGTAGAACCAAGTTCAGCACATGGTGAATCACCCTCATGAAGGGAATCATCATGGCTACCCCCATTCAGATTCATCAATTTATTAAATATAAGAGCTAGTTCATTATGATCTTTTTGTTCTTTTTGTTTTTATTCTTCTTTAATATCAAAATGTATCACAATAGGTTGTGTATTATCATCATGATTACAATTATTATCATTCATATGATTCTCTCTCATTATTTGCTTAGGTTTGGATAAGTAAGGTTCAATTTCATGGTTTGGTAAGGGTTGTGGGGTGGATTCGGGTGATGACGAGGATGAATGGGTAGGAGGTAATTCATTAGAGCTGGACTAGATGGATGGATGATATTTAGGTAATGTTTCACAATTTTCAGCAAGTTGATGAGCTATGGAATGGCATCCTTGTTTATCCTCTTTTGCACTTCTATTTCTTCTTGTTGCATGGGTTTTATCTTGTGAAGTGGTAATAGGTTTATTTTCTTCCTTTGGAGTAGGAACTAAAGGGACCACCACAGGTTGGGATACCACCATGGTCTTAGGTCTAAAAACTTGTTTTCTTGTCAGAGGCACAAAGTGAATGACATGATTATCTCTTGATCTTTTATAGGATGACAAAGGCGGTGCCACAACATAGATGCCAGGTGAATGAGGGGGGATACCCGGTTTAGACTTAGGTTCTTCTACTACCTTTGGGATAGGAGAAACATCCATTGAATTCATTGTAGATCGAGGAATCTCAGGTGGGATATTACTAAGGGATAACTCAGCTATACACTTAGCTTTAAACTTTTGATATGATATGAAAAAATGATCCTCGCGAGGCTTAACAGGTTCAATAGGTTGAGGCCAAAAATAATCTAGTAAAATTTCCATGGGAAGCAAAAGGTTTAAACACACTATGATGAACAATTTGTATTTCTTCTTCAAATGGGAACTTTATGCACTTGTGGATAATCGATGGGATCACATTCATTGAGCATAGCCATGGATAGCCTAACTTCAAATGAAATTGGTCTGACGTTGGAATGATGGTAAATGAAACATCTATTTGTTTTGGTCCAACTTTGATTGCAAAAGTTATCAAACCTATCATAGGGAAAACATAAACATCATGAGTTTTTAACCATGCTTTCAATTGTCCATAGTTATCTTTATAAATTTCATGCACAAATAGAAATTCCTCAATGATCACATTCTCTAGACACACAAGATCAATGAGTATCCCCCTTGTGGGTTTGTCATTAATTTGATCGATGATATAGAGAGCACCATCGGGTGCATTGATGGATGCATCAATATATGTGAAATCAATGTTAGGCAACAAAGTGGTTCGGCCCTTACAAGTTTGAACTTCTATCATGTTGAAAATGTTGGATAAATCATCACATTATTCATCATTATCACTACATTGCACAAAGTTGGATGAATGAATTGGTAATGGGTTTGTGAATATTTATAAGTTTTGGACAGTTAGTGAAATTGATTTATTTCCTTTATCATTAACGTTGGTTGACTGGATTTTATTATAGTTGATGGGGTCTTGCACTTGGTGCTTAAGATATATACATCACTTTGTATCATGTCCAGGTGTATGATGATATTGACAAAATATTTTTGTATTAATGTTTGGTTGTAAAGGTTCACCTATGTCAAAAATCCTAATTGGAGGGGGTTAAATCAAGTTCTTGTTTAGTAATTGCAAAATTATCACATGAAGAGAATCAGGAAATTGTGAAAATTTCCTATCTCTTAGCCTAAATTGATAAAGATTTGTGTTTGTGGCAACCACTTTTGTTTCAATGTTATTGACAGTTTGAGGAGTGTTTATCTTAATAAAAAAATTTATTTTATTTTTAAATTACTAATAATTGTTTTGATGTATATAGCTTCGTATTGATCAATACGAGCCAATGAAGGTGTACCCTCATATTGACTAACCAATATTTCATAATCATGAAGAGTTGTACAAAAGTGTGTAAAATATGGATACTTCATCAATAATATATTATCTCGAATCATATTAGTTTGTAATTTTCCTATAAACAACTGTTGAATGTAAGCATCTGATGCAAGAGCATCTGGGGCTACTAGCAATCAACATCAACCCAAAAAAATAGATTTTCTTTTTTTGATTTTTTTTAGGTGGGCTAAAACTAGCAAGGTTTCTAATTTTAGTAAGTTTGCATTTATACATGTAAAGACATTAAATATTATAAAGAGCTCCAAAATAGTGAAATGAAGCTAATGGTGAAGAAATCACTTCAGTACCATTTTCCACCTATGAGATATTAATTTTTTATTTTAAAATTCACTTTAAAAATGTTCAAAGTCAGTTTTGAGGCACCTAGAGACACTGAAATGGCTTAAAAAGTGACCAAAATTTATCGTCCTTTTGCGGCCTTATATCACATAAAGAGATTTCCAATTCCATAGATAGTTCATCAATACGACATCTGAGTGAAAAGTTATGGCTCCCAAAAGTTGGACTAAAAATTTAGAAATTTATAAATTTTGAGTTCAAAAGACAATTGGATTGGTTTGGCACCAAAGTGAAAGTCTCAGTTTGTTGGTAAGTGAAAAAATCATATAAGGTGATCATGAATGGAAAAATATTGATGCTAGAGGAGAATTGAGCTGATTTTCTTGCTTTAAATCAACGTAGAGAAAAGGTTGAGGTTTTAGTGGCCATTATTGCCATCTGCAAAATTGCATGTCTAATTTTCCTGCATATTTTTGTAGCCTATTTTTTGTAGTATCAGTCTTATGACCAGATTATTGTAATGCACATGATTACATGTTTGTAATATATTTTAGCAAGATATAATAAAATTTATAGGTTTTTGTTTCTAATAATTGCATATTTGTGATATTTATAGGTTGAGGCTTTCTTTTTTTTTTCTAATAATTTATAGATTTTTGTTTATAATTGAGAATACTATAGGATATTTGTGAGTAAAGTGATTGGTGTCATCCTATAAATTTTGTTATCTTTTCCTTAGGTCCTTATTTTCAATGCACTAAATATGTTAACGTCACTTTCAAGGACCAAAGTTTACTTGAAAATGTTGAAGAAATGTGCTAACAAGTTGTGTGAATGAGGTTATTGAATTGTTTGGCAATGAGAAAAACCATTCCAAGGTCATGTATTTCAAAGATATAGGAAAGAGTTTGGCTAAGAGCACAGCTTAAAAAATTAAGTCACTACATAATGCAGTAAAAGTTGACACATGGTTGTTAGGATCTCCCTTATCATTATACTTTTCAAATCAAGGTATTTCAATATTTTGCAGGATAGGTTTTTTGAGGATAGAAATGACAATGGGTTGCATGTAATATACTGTGGAGGTTTACCATTGTTTTGATTTTAGTTTAAAGTTGAAATTTTTTGTTAAAGTGACATCATGTTTTACAAAAGTTGCTTTATCACTAGATTATTGGATGTCATGTTTTGAGAGTTTGTTGGATATAGTGAACTAGTATGGATGAATTTTGGGTTGTTGTTTTGCATGTTTATGAGAGTTGATGGTTATGTTATGGGTGAAGTGACAAAACTATAAATATTCCCACTAGGAATCCCTAAACTTGATTTTACGCCATTGCTATATTTTATCTTTGATTTTATGGTTGGAGGTGTAAATATGGGAATAGAAGACATGGTTGTCGGAGAGAAAACTTGTTTCTTGGTTTTGAGAATTGGTAACACAAGTGAGCACAATGAGGTGTTGTAGGTATGTTGGCATCTACTATGTGAGTTAGGCTACACAACACTTATATTCCTTAGGAGTCATTTTTTAACTTTTGAAGGTTTACACGGTAGGTACCGTTTCTCCAGTCAAAGGTTTGGTACTTAAGAAGTCTTGAAGACCTTCTAAATCCTTATCCAATTATTTTAGTTTGTCTTCAGGAACATGGGAAATAATTGCATCCAAGTCTACATGAAGGTTGGATTATGAAGAAGTCACTAGTAATGTATGATTAGAGAGGGAATCCAAAATGGCTTGGGTAGAGTTAATACCTTATGTGAAAGAGTTATAAGATTCATGCTCCACAATAGTTGTGATTGCAGTGTAGGAGGCCATAAGTCTGAAACCGTCTCACAGGGGTATTATAGGACACCAAGTTTTGAAGCTCATATGAGATTCAAAACATTGAAGTGCTCTTACTATGATAGGAAAGTACAGTACAATTACAACAAATGAAACATTTTGCAAAAACAAAGGTATAACCACACAAGAAACATCGAAATATAACCGTTATGCAATTTTTAGGAAAAATTAATTGGACAAGGGTGCCAGGCATCCTAGACCAACAAGTTATTTTTACTGAGTTCAAAATATGGACATTCCCAATAGTGTTTGAGTGTCTTATTTTGTAACTATTCAGGTCTAAGAGTTGGCATATTTCTAGAAATGCACAGAATTATAATTTTTCTATGTGTAACACAATAGTGCATGCATTTTTCAAAAAAATTAAATAATTACTAAAATTCAAAATGCGATTTTTAAATTATATTTTTACATAATTACTACCCTAAATTTTCCCAACTGAAAACTTGTTACATAATTGATACAAAAGTGAGGAATTAATTTATGAACATGTGCATTCGAAGCCTCAGTAGAGATATAATAGTTGTACCAAAAAACTATTTTTTGAAAAAAAAATTTAGCATTTACTACTCTTCCATACGCTCTGCACAGGTTGAATTTTGATCCTACACCACAACTTGATCGTCCTATGGTTCAACTTGCTTGGGAAGAAGAGTGTCACAAGCAAAGAAGTCAAAGCCAACAAAAGGAACTATTTCCTCTTTTGATTGATCCACAACATCAATTTAGGCCCTTGCCATTAAACTCTGATGCAGAGCTTTAGAGCTCTCCGCTAAAGGGTACTCATGAAATTCTCTGACCACATGAGCATCTGACTCAATATGCATTTTCTATTTTTTTCTAGTAGAACGATTTAAGAATAGATGTTGCACATGGTCATGAAGAAATGAGATGGCATAAAACTTTTCTTTGATTTCAAAGTCCATAGATGCACAGATTCTTTTGGCATGTTTCTTTAGAGCTGATAAGAGGACACAATCATTCCTAAATTGAAGACCCAATCTGATAACTTCAAATATTTCCTCAAACCCTGATCATTCCTTGACATAATCATGAGGGAATAAACCTCCAATGTAACCCTCCCCAATAAACAGATTATATTTTTGAAAAAAAAATAGCAAATCATTCCTATCAATGAACTGAGGGTTCACAAATTTTGCTACAATTAATTCTAATTCCTTCAACGATTGGAGTAAATCCATAGCATTTGATAAGAATACTGATAAAACCTAGGAAGGAAATATTAATCATCGAGCTCTAGGACTGGTAATCTCCACTCCTAGCATCGCCCATACAACATCCTCCATTCGCAAGTAATCTATCTTGAAAATGAGGCTTAAATCCTCTTGAGAAAGGATGTTCTCAAATGACCTTTCCCATGGTTGAACTGGACAATTAATTCTTAGATTCCATGGACAGAGAGCCATGTCGCCACTTTTTCTTCACTAAATAATCAATTCATATTTCGCTACCCAGTGGCACTTCCAAAAACTGCTTAAACCGAATGAGTGAAAATGAATGATAAAAAGCACTTTTTAAAGCCCAAAAAACCCTTCGAACGTTATACATTTTTTGGAAAGAATAATGGAAATTGAATCATGTGAGGGTAGATTAAAAAAGGAAAGATCCATTGTAATATAATTAATCATGCGAAAGAGCTTCAATGGTCTGCAAGAAATAAATGTGCAGTACTGCCACACAATAAAAGTACCTTATAACATACCGTCATAAAGAGCTCCAACATTCACTAGAGAGGTGGCAAATTTAAGTGTGGCCAAAAATTACAAAGACATATATGGCCTGTCCCATCACCCCTTAATGAGTACTTCATAATGCACATTAGAGCACATGACGATATATTGAAGGTACCAATGAGGGAAGCACACACGCCTCCAAGTAACAGGAAATTTCATTACCTTGCGTAGGAATATAATGCTAAAACCCAAGGCACAATTATTACTAGTAATACTAGCTTTAGCAACAAATCAAAAAATTTAGCTAACCCTGTCAAAGTTGGTAGAGCTTGATTATCCATCCTTATTTGACAATATAGCTTTGTTCCCTTTAGATGAAAATTTGTCCCTTGCTTAAGGTGGTGAACATCCTAATCGATCATTTCTATTAAATGGGGAAACTCATCAAGTAGAGAGAGATCAGATAAGATATGTATTTCCTACTTTGAACTACCCATATTACCTAGGAGATCTGCTAAATTATTTCCTTCTCTGTAAGTATGAGTTATCATATAATTTTTAAACTTAACGAGGAGATCCCATGCTCTTTGAAGGATATATTGAAGGCTCCAATTTTGAATTTTCTTTTCTTTACTCACATTAATTATCAGTAAGGAGTCACCTTCAATTTGGAGGTTCTCCATACCCATCTCTAATGCCATTTCTAACCCTAATAACAAAGCTTTATCTTCTGCTAAGTTGTTAGACCCTTTGTGAAGATACTTAGAACATAAAGCTAGGACCTTACCCTGAGGGTCACACATGCAAATCCCTGCTCCTAATTCCCCTGAATTTCCTTTCGATGCACCACCAAAATTCAAATTTATAAAGCCATTTTGGGGGGCCTTCCATTTTACATGCTTTCTATTGCACTTCTTAGATTTTGATTGCATTAAGCTGCCTGGAAAAGGGAGCTTTATGTGTTTCCAATTCTACAAAACATTATTGTCCCAGTGAGTAAAAGAGGAACTGATGTCTTTAGTTTCTTGAACATTCACATTTACTACTTTAGAAATTGCATTTTCAATTTTTACATTCACAACATTATTGGAAGAGGATACTTTCTTGAAAATGCACAAGTTTCTTTCCCACCAGAGATTCCAAATTACAAGAACTGGCACAACTCTCCATATGGAAGCAAAAAATGATGATTTGTAAATAATTGGCCAACTTTGGAACAAATCCCATAAGGAGTAAGGCAGGGGCATATACAAGTTGAGCTTATTAAGAATAAACTCCCAGCTTTGTTGAGAAAATTTGCAATTAATAAATAAATGATCAACATTCTCAAATTCCTCATTAC
The DNA here is from genome assembly GCA_007258455.2 of Sequoia sempervirens. Taxonomy (NCBI): domain Eukaryota; kingdom Viridiplantae; phylum Streptophyta; class Pinopsida; order Cupressales; family Cupressaceae; genus Sequoia; species Sequoia sempervirens. The sequence continues at coordinate 152,021,422 of VDFB02358134.1, read as the reverse complement.
ACAAAGGGAACATGAAAGGATCCGCTATTCTTAATTTAGCTAGCCTATCACTAGTTAAGATATGCTTCCTCAATGCTAGCCATGCAAAACTTCCTACCTTGGGGAGGATTTTATTATTCCAGCAAAAAGAATAAGCCCTTTGGGTAAGAAGATGACCTGAATCCTTATTCAATACCTTACAACCTTGACTTACCGAGTAATTTCCATTCTTTGAAGGAGCCCATATCAATTTGTTCGGTTTAGGTGAAATATATACCATCCTAGTTTCCAGTATGTTCTGTAGAATACTACACTAATGAGTAGACAAAGAAGGATGTGATATTGTCTTCTAGGTTACCTTGCTTGAGATAGGATCTACTAGATGAACATAATTCAACAAGTTATCTCCCCAATCAACTTTTAGGGTTTCCATTATTGGAAGAAGATCCAGAATATTTTGTAGTGGAAGATTACCATTCCAAGAGTCCATCCAAAAGTTAACTCTTTGGCCATTATTCACCTCCCATGAAATATATGAACTTACTAATTTCCTGCAAGAAATTAGAAAGTTCCAAATAGCTAATCCTTTTGGGGGGTTAGCTACCATGAAGATCCTTGTGGGGTTGGTGCTATCTAAGTATTTTCCCTGCACTATTTGATACCACTTGGCCTATAGATTCACATACATTTTCCACGCTAATTTTGCATTAAAAGCTTTGTTCTGCTTCGAAAGGTTGAAGATACCTGCCCCACCTTGAAATTTTTCTCGAGACATAGCTTCAAGGGATATTAGAGGTACCTTCTTTTGGTCATCCATATTACCTTTCCATATAAAACTTCTGATCACTCTTTCAATTTCCATAATAACTGATTTTGGGGCCTTTAAAACTACAAGAGAGTAATTGGGAATTGAGGATAGCACAACTTTGACTAATAGGATTCTACCAGTCAAGGACAACCATCTAGACTTCCATATTGATATCCTTGATTTGATCCTTTCAATTACTTTTTCCCAATAAGTTGCTTTGTTTGGGAATGCAAAGAAGGGTATCCCTAGATATGAACACAACAGTGCTGCTTTTTGAAATCCTAGTATATTGAGAATCTTTTTCTCATTGGCCTCACTTGTATTGAAAATGTGAATTTTGGACTTTGAGGCATTTATCCATTGTCCTGAGGCTAAAGAATATTTTTTGAAAACTTCATTGATTTGGCTAGCTTCTGCTACTGTTGCTTCTCCAAATAAATCTGTATCATCTGCAAATAAGGAATGAGTGATTGCTAAATCTATGTTTTCAATTTGGATTCCTTTCCATAAACCAAGAGAGTTTTTCCTGATAATATATCTTCTTAAAGCCTCTACCATAATGATAAAGAGGAAAGTGGAAAGAGGATTCCCTTGCCTTACCCCTTGAGAAGCTCTAAAAAAACCTATAGGTGAACCATTAAGAATCACTAAAAATTTGGCTCTTGATAAGTATGCAATAATCCATCTGCACCATCTTACAAAAAAACCAAATTTAAGCATTACTTTTCTCAAAAAGCTCCAATTAACCTTATCATATGCTTTCATCAGATCAAGCTTTATGATGATAGAGGGGACTTTATTAGCAATTATTGAGTGCAAGGACTCATGAACAACAATAGCCCCTTCATATGTTTCTTTTCCCGGAACAAAATCCCCCTATTCTTGTGAAATTATCCTTGAGATAATAGGCTGTAACCTCAAGTATATTTCCTTGGAAAAGATCTTATAGATTATTTTACACAAAGATATAGGTCTATATTCCACAAAGGAAGAGGGGTCACTTACTTTTGGAATAATGACAATATTGGTTACATTAAACTATTTAAGCAGAGAACCAGTTCTTCTTCATTCTTCTAATTCCCATAAGAGGTAATAACACACAATTTCCCAACATTTCTGGAAGAACAGAGTTGTAAATCCATCAAGTCTAGGGGCTTTATCAGGAGGCAAAGAGAAAACTACCTTTTTAAGTTCCTCAAATGTGAATGGCTTCAATAATTCTTCATTCTCCTTTGCAGATATCAATTTCGAAATTGATTGCAATAATTCTTCCTCATCCTTTTCATTTTGCTCATTTCTTTCATTTGGAGCAATTAAAAGATCTGAGAAAAATCTGACACATTATTTTTTAATATCTTCCTCATTTTTGAGCCAATTACCCATAGGAATCTCCTTGAAAGCTTGAATAATCTTAGCAACTCTTTTAATCTGGGTAGAGGAATGAAAATACTTAGAGTTTTTATCACCCTCTTTTAACCACAGTTCCCTTGATTTTTGCCTCTAGTAGGCTTTCTCTCTAGCACTTTGCTCCTCCCAATCTGCTTGCAACTGATTTTGTTTCTCATACAGTGATTCATCAATCCCCTATTGAATGATTTGTACATGGATATCTTCTAATTCTTTATGAATCAATTCTTTATGTTGAAAGATATTCTTGAATGTCTCCTTGTTCCATTTAATAAGTTGTTGTTTAATGTATATCAATTTTTTGCTCAACTGGAACATCATTGTTCCAGGCTCAAAAGGGGCCGACATCCACCATTGGTGAACCATCTCCATAAATTTGGGGTTTTTGAACCACATGCTTTCAAACTTAAAGGATGATTTGAAAGAGGGGGAAGATATATTTGATACAGTAAGGGATATTGCATAATGGTCAGAATCAAGAAAAGGCAATATCTCAGATGTGAATTGATAGAGCAAATTGAACTAATTTGAAGATAGAAGGTATCTATTCAACCTTACTACAATTTGAAGGAATCCTTTTCTTCGATTTTTCCAAGTGAACTTACCCTTAACTGGAAAAATATCCCACAAAGTATTCATATTAATGAAAGAACTAAAATCTACCATTACTTTGGATGGTGGACTTATTCCCTCGATTTTATCTTTTTTATTACATTAGCATGTTACTTGTTTGTTTGCTCGTATGGTGAAAAATAAGAAAAATTTTCATAGAAGGTTTAGTATGTTACATGTGGTATCAAAGCTACTAGGTTTAGATCTGGAACCTATGAGCTCGTCATTTTTTTCACCCAATGTTATCAAATTTTATGAATTCTTGTGCTAGGATGGCATGTCTCAAATTAATGGCTTGGAAGTTAGTAATTGAAAACAATCGCTACCTCAAGGGCAAGGAGGAAAAAGAAGCCATTGTTAGAACCAGAGGGAACTAACTACGATAATGCTATCTGGTTGAGTGACACCGAAATATTTAGTCACACACTTTCTCATATTAGTGATGTGAAGAGGAAGATGAAGATGGAGTCTATGCACAATTACCTACCAACCATCTCACCAGAAAAGTCTGAGTCATTACCACTTTCAAGGGATATTCCTTCAAAATAAAGTGTTAGTCTAACATTCAACTTTAGGGATCCTAGAGTTCTACCACTAGATGAAGTAATAGTCATTTCTTCAAGTAACGAGTCTAAGGGATATGTACCATAGACACTTCCAAATGAGAATTGGTCTCATGAAAAAATGTTTGTGAAAAGGGTAGACTATATTGTTGATGAACACCATATTGACATTTCCTCTTCAAAATTATATATCAAATGATAAATTTGAAGGTTATTAGCCTTTTGAAATGGGATAATTATAGACAAATGGGAGATAAACAGAAAGACAGGGAACAACAATTGTCTGAGTTTGTAGGTTATACTCCTCTAAGTTATGTGTCTGAGAGTGAATCCGAAGGATACTCTCCACTTGACTATCTGAATAGTCACTCCATGTAATCGAAAGGATATTGAAATCCTCAAGAAATGAATAAAAATTATGTGTTTATCAAAAAAAGTGTGTGCTTAATCTTATGTGGAATTCTTGTGTATATATGAATGTTTACTTTTATGTTTTCCATAAGATAATTGATAACATAATTTATTCTAACATGGATAAAACATTCACGTAAAAACCAATCACATAAGAATGGTGAGGACACAAACTAATCTCGGTGGAATTCACGAGGTTGGACAAGGAACCATTGAAGTAGAGGCTAGGCTTGACCAAATCTTGGAAAGGTTGGTTAACCTTGAACATGAAAGAGTTAAGGATAGGGTAGAAAAGGAAGTACTTGTTAATGATCATGAGGGAGAAAATTATTCCCATGGGCATAATGAAAACCATAATCATGAGAAGGAAAAATCACCTATGCCATTTGTGGAAAGGAATAAGAAGCTTGTGGCTTCCAAACTTCCAGGGACATGAAGAAGGTTATTCCACCTAAGTTTGATGGTAGTGTTGGAGGTGATGAAGCTAAAGTGTGGCTTGTTCAAATGGAAAAGTATTTTGAAATACAAAACTATGATGAGGTTACTAAAGCCGCATGGGGTGCATATTAGTTAGTAGGAGAAGCCTCTAACTGGTGGATGAGCAAGAAGTTGGAACTTAATATCAACTCATGGAAGCTAAAATGGGGAGAATTTGTGAAAAATTTCTACAAAAGATGGTTATCTCAACTTTACTATTACCAAAAACTTTTGGATTTCCAAGGTTTGAGGCAAGGTAACATGATAGCCAACGAATATTGGGAGTTCGCCCAACTTTTGCACTATGTTCCCATATATCATAAGGATGAGCACTTCCATATTAGGAAATTTATAATGGGACTCAATAGTCAGATTGGAGGAGAAGTGGATATGCATGGTCACACAACAATGGATATTGTATATGAAAAATCAATTAAGCAAGAGAAAAATATTAGGGCTAATTCCACTCATCAAAAAAGAAAAGAGCAAAAGAAAGATGTGGAATTCTTAAAAAATTAGTTCCCAAGAAGGAGGAATATGTGAAAAATGCTCCGAGGAAAAATGGGAAAATATTCTACAATAATGGAAAATAGGTTAGGAGAGAGCTGAAAATGAATGATTCTATCATGCGTAATACCAATAAGGCTAGTGATAATGTCAACAAGCCTTGAGAAACTGTTAACAAATATTTAACCAGCTCCCTACAGGTTTATTTTTCTATGTGTCGGCCTGTGGTTCGCAAGAATTGTTCGGCCTTTTGTCTAGTTTTGCTCTACCGCTCCACGTGTCTACTCTTTGCAACTATGAGTCTCGGCGTTCCTTTCGCATCCCAGCAAGCTCTGCTATGCTCCCACGTGTCATAGCTATGGGTTTCTTTTGGTAATTTTTTGGCTATTGTCTCGTCGGGCTCCGAAAGGCTGCCACGAAGCCCTCATTTCTAAAAGGTTCTGGCGGGCCCCATGATTGTTGTCTGTAGTGTATGCTTGCTATGTGTCTGCCATTCAGACATCTTTCAGCGCAGCGATGAATTAGCAACTGCGGGTAGTGAAATGTTGCCATGCGTGCCTTTTGCACCCAACTGGTGATTGTTCCCTCCGTTATTGTTAAAGGCTCCGCCCATTTGACACATGTAGCATTGATGCAAGTCCTCAGCGGTGAGGGGAGAAAGGTTCATACGGGTAGCGAAAGGCTGCCACATGCCTAACTAGCAGATCTCATATGCGAGCAATGAACCAGATGAACCAAATAATGCTATTGGTTGCTGCATGTCATAATCATTCGCACAAGGGGATGACACTTGTCTAATCGGGCCTAGCTGGGACCACCGCCATCATTGCAGAGGATGCACCTATGCCTGGGATGACCCGATGCTCAGTTCTAGATCATTTCTATTGTAATGGCCTTGGGAATATTCTGATTCTTTCATCATTGCCGAAGATTGCAAAATATTTTTCTGTTGCTGCTCTCTGAAGTGGTGAAATTTTTTCCTGCTATATATACTTTTCTCTGTGATGAGAAAAGGGTCCAGATTTTGGAGATAAAATGCTAGTTTTAGTAAAAGATGCCAGACCTTTATTACTGTTTTATTTGATTGCAAAAACTCTCAGACTGTGCCAATTGTTCGACCTTTCTATTTTTCATGCTATTTGATCAAACTGTGAACTGTGCTTTTTATTGTCTTGACACTTCATTTGAGAACTTCTATATATGATTGGATGCAAGTTTGCTTACCTAGATCATGTCTAAGGACTCTTCTTGGCAGTAAGAATGTATGCAATGTTATTTTATGTCAATGAATGAATTGTCTATGCTATAATCTTAAGTCTCTAATGTTCGGAAACACTACAACACCATTTAGGCCCTTAAATCTATGATTTATCGTGCCCATAATTAAATCTTGGCGCATTGCCTTAGGTTAGACTTTATTTTGTTATATCTACTTCCTTTTCCCTTTCCAAACCCCATTATAGAAGAAGTCGGCTTCTCTAAAAACCCAGAGGTTACTCAGTTTGGCGCAAAAGGTCCCCCTTAAACTGAGTTTCCCATAAGGCTCTGTTACCTCGTCAATTTTTGGCATCAACAGTTTGTTCTTTTTCTGGCACGCCCGATGGGACCGAGCTTAAATGAAACTAAATTTTAGAAGGGTGTATGAGCCATCGGCCTATAACTAAATCTCAAACCATAGGCAACCCTAGTTTACTAGTACCTCCCCTAGGGACAGTCCAGGTTGCAAATCAGCTGGTAACCGTTCTATTCCCGCCGCCCTTTCCTCTCGCCATGTTGCCGGCCACCAACATAAATTATGTGGCATGGGATGCCAGAAGTCCCCTTGTAGCCCCGGTAGTGCCCACTGTCTAGGGCGCTATCCTGGTTTCAGCCATGAAAGCTATACCGAAGTTTACCGGAGACAACTCAAGAACGCCAGTAAAACATTTGCAAGATGTGGCGGACGTATGTCTAGTACATGATATTACAGCACAGAACGTAGCACTAAGGATTCTCGTCATGTCTTTTAAAGGCAAGGCACTGGATTGGTACCAAACACTAACACCTAATTCAATTCGCACCTGAGATCAGCTCAGAGATCCGTTCTATGAGAGGTTCTCGAATGATGGAGATCGTTCTTCATTGTATTATCAACTATCCATCATAAAACGAGCCCCCCAGGAGGCTCTAACAGACTTTAATGCCCGATTTCATGCAAATTGGTAGAGGATCCCTATTACCATATGCCCGACTCCTGAGTTGGCATTTATATTTTATCTAAAGTCCATCAATTCTAAAATTTTCATGATGATCAAGTCCTTGGGAGGAGCTACTCTACCAAATGCTTATGGTATCGCTATCAAAGCCGAGAATCATTTAATAGATTGTGGAAAATTGCCTCCTCGACCTATTATATTGATATTTCTTGAAATATCAATCTCCGCACAGGAGGTCGCATCAACTAGTGCACCTGCAATTGCCCAGTCAATGTACACATATGCGGCAAGCCCACAAAATGTGGCTTCTACATCAGGTTCTTCCAAGGATGAAATGAGAGACCTCAAAGAGATGTTGCAAACCATGGAAAATGATATAACCACTCTTAAGCGGAACCAAGCAATGCCTCTGAAGCCTGCATATCAAAACTATCAAGGCGGGTGGTCTTCTTATCAGTAGAATCAATACCAGGGCACGCCTTGCACTAATCCACTAGCCCCGACTGCAAACCAAATGGTGTCGGTGCCTACTCCGCTAATGAGCGCATCGCTAAGCTCAAGTAGGGAATTAATCGTAGGGTAGAACAACCTTATTGATGATATCAATCCATGGTGCTTCCCCTGCAGCGATGCACATATGCCCCAGAACTATCCGCGTGGAAAATTACAACAAAAGGTGGCGGAGTAACGCAGTCAAGGTGTGGCAACAGAACATGGAGGTTATGTATATGCCTCACCACAAATAGAGAGTGCGGTCCTTACTACGCAAATGCAAGGAATATCTTTAGAACAAGAATCTGATATTGCTCTTGATCATGCCCTCTTCTCCTGGATGGAGGAAGAAGAAACGGTGCTTGCTAATGATGCATTCATATCCAAAACACCGCAAGTGCAGTCTGATTATAACACATGCTCAAAGAGGAGATTCACCGGTGAGTCAGTTGTTTCACATCCGGACAGCCCGCAACTCAAAGGTGTTTCCAATAAGATTCCCAATACTTCAACCGTCCCTTCACCTTCTCGACCACGAAAGGAAATTATTATAGCAAGAACCAAGGAGCAGAAACCTCTGATTTTTTCACCTTTTAATGTGGTAGAGAAATTGAAAAAATCATCCACTAATGTGTCTCTATGGGAAATTCTAGCTATCCTAGAACAAAAGACGCTATTACAGAAGGCGCTTCAAGAAGAGGTCAACCTGGTACCAACAAAGTCATTTGCTAGTGCAGAGGTTGTTTATCAAATATTGCTAGCTAAAGTCCTTGCAAACAATATAAAGGAATCCCCTACCGAGGACAGGAATAAGTTGAAACCTCAGCCCTTCTTCTTGACTCTCATTATAGGAAATAAGTTATTGCACAATGCTATGATTGATTCTAGTGCTAGTACAATGGTTATGCCTAAATAGATAGCTGAAGCTTTGGGACTTAGCTACGAACCTATAAAAAGAGGGTTAATGCAGCTTGACGGGAATAAATTTGAGACCGTAGGTATCATCAAAGCGCTTCCTTTAACTCTATTTTCTTGTCCTAGTATCACGGTCCCGCAGGACACGGTGAGCATAGATGTTCCTCCTATGTTTGGTCTCTGTCTATCCCAAAAATTTACTTCAAAGGTGGGTAGATACTTGTCCTTGGATTGGTCACATCTGATACTTAGGACCGAACACGGCACAAAAATGAAGATAGAATCAGAGGCTTTACATTCTGAACATGTAGTGGATGAAGCCTTGATCAATTTTGAAGCCACGCATACCTCTATCACCAAGCAAGAAATGTATTGCATTGAATTGCTAGAGGAAGAGAAGGTGAGCGGAGATCAGAATGATAAAGAAGATGCTCTGTTGAGTGAATACATAAACAATGATCCTTTCGGAAATTATCATGCTATAGGATTGGGCACATATGTAATTTATGATGAAGACCAAGTGCTTCCGAAGGTCGCCATAGAATCTGAAGGTAGCCAAGAAAATGAGCTATGGACACTATACTTTGATGGAGCAAGAAGCAAAGTGGGTGTTGGAGTAGGGATATATCTAATATCCCCACAAAATGAAAATTTGTTGAGGTCTTTCCACTTTCATTTCGCTTGCTCAGACAATGAGGCTGAGTATGAAGGAATAGTCCAAGGCTTAAGCCTTGCGGAACGAATGGGCATAAAGCAATTAATGGTGTTCGGAGATTCTGAACTTGTAGCTAACCAAGTCCAAGGAGTTTCAGCGGCAAAGAATGTCCTCATGAGATCCTGTCGGCATCGAGTCTGGGACCTGATTGATGGTTTTGAAGCTTTCAACATCAATACTATTCCTTGAAAATGAAATAGCAACACAGATCGCATGGCTGTGATTGGTGCTCAGTTTGATCCTATCTCTGACCTTCTTCATAATGAACATTCAGTATGAGTACTAGTCCGACCAGCGATTCCCGACAATGATCAGAGTTGGCAAGTTTTTGAAAGCGATGAACACATCACCTCGTTTATCCAGCACTCAGGGGAGTTCACCAATCAACTTCAACCAAAGATTGTCGAAGCTTATGAAGGATAAATTATGCAGCTCAAATCTAATAAACTTCCGAAAGGATTGGTTAGTCTCGAAATCTTTTTTGATTGTGATGATGCCCAAAATGATAAATGGAAGTTCGTAGCAGACAAAACTGATTATGTGGGCCTTCGGGTCTCCAATGGTAGGAATCTCTGAGTTGGTAAAAATGTCCCACACCATGATAAAGAAAGACTCATCAGTTTCTATGAAAAATATGGAGTAGTGGCCTAGTCTTATGATGATATGGAGGGATATGATCCTGACATCATTCAACACACTATTGAGCTAACAAAAGGTGCAAAACCAGTCCGACAAAAACATAGGCCTGTCAACCCTAAAATTGAAGCCCTAATGGTGCAAGAGCTAACTAAGCTCATTGAGTCGCGCATTGTCTTCCCAATCAAGCATAGTACTTGGGTATCGAATCTGGTCCCGGTCTGCAAGAAGAATGGAGATATTCATTTATGTGTGGACTTCTGAGACCTAAACAGAGCATCCCTAAAGGACCACTATCCACTGCCTTCGATGGAGTCAATCCTACAAATGGTTGCAGGATCGGAAATGTTTTCTTTGCTAGATGGTTTCTCCGGCTACAATCAGATCCGAGTTAAAGAAGAAGATCAACAAAAGACTACGTTCACCACAAAGTGGGGAACATTTGCATATGTTAAAATTCCTTTTGGTTTATCCAATGCAGGGGCAACATTCCAGCAGGTGATGGACATCACCTTCAGCGAACTAATCAATAAGTTTATTCTAATCTATTTGGATGATCTTACTGTGTTCTCTAAATCTAAGAATGATCATTTTGATCACTTAGAATTAGTTTTTCAAAAATGCCAAAAGTTCAGAGTTTCTCTAAACCCGAAGAAATGTGTATTCGGAGTACCGTAGGGTAAGCTATTGGGGCATGTTGTGTCTAAGGAAGGGGTTTCAATTGACCCCGAACGAGTAAAGGATATCAAAGAACTTCCCCTTCCGGTAAATAAGAAAGGTGTTCAGTCTTTCCTGGGCAAAGTAAATTTTGTCAGCAAGTTTATTTCTGATTTCGCGGGAATAATTAGGCCGATCACCCTGATGCTGAAGAAAGATAAGACATTCAAGTGCACGACCAAAGCTCAAGAAGCTTTTGAAAAATTCAAGGAAGCTATTTTCACAGCTTCGGTGCTGGTTAATCCAGATCAATCCAAGGATTTTATAATGTATGCGTTCAATAGCGTGTCTAGTATCGCTATTGTCCTGACCCAAAAGGATGATGAAGGAAGAGGAGAACATCCAGTGGCGTTCTACTCCCGGACCCTAAAGGAATATGAGGTGAATTATAATTTTGTCGAAAGGCAGGCCTTTGCAATAGTGAAAGGACTTAAAAATTTTCGCCATCTAATTTCCTGTAACAAGGTGCTGGTGTATGTTGCACATTCTAGTGTGCGTGAATATATCATGGAAGGGGAGATCATAGAAAAAATGGCTAATTGGATCACCAAGATCCTTGAATATGACATTGAAGTCAATCCTACTAAAACTATTAAAGGAAGAGGACTGTGTGAGTACATGGCATGAAACGAGGAGGTACCTGCCGCAGAGGAGAAACCAGAGCTCATCTTGATGAATGAACCAGAATTGGAAGGTGGTTGGCTGACTGATAGAACGAGGTTCATGCAAACCAAAAAATATCTGCCAGGTCTCTCATCCCAAAAAAGGAGATATTATTGGCTGCAAAATTGTGGATATACGCTAATAGAGGAAGTCCTTTTCAAAAGGAATTTCAGTGGTGTTCTCTTGCGATGTGTCACTTCGGAGCAAGCAAAGAGGATCCTTGACGCGTTCCACAATAGCGCTGCAGGCGAACATTTCTTTGCTAAGACCACCCCCATTAAAATCATGTGTGTTGGCTATTATTGGCCTACACTTTTTAATGACTCCCACTCTTTGGTGAAGGCTTGCAAAAAATGTCAGTTCTTCACTGACAGAAGGAAGAATTTTGTAATGCCCCTCAAACCCATAGTGGCGGACGAACCATTTGCATAATGGGGCCTAGACTTCATCAGAATAATCAACCCAGTTTCTAGCACCGGACACAAGTGGATTCTACCTACCACGGATTACTTCACAAGATGGACGAAGGTTGTTCCACTTAAAAGCGCAACAAAAATAGAGATTGTGGATTTCCTCGAGGAACTGGTGACAAGGTTTGGTCCTCCAAAAACTATCATTTCAGATAATGCCAGAGCTTTCTTAGGCACAAAGGTATGTCAGTTTGTATTAAAGAATGGAATATTCCTCAAGACATCATCAAACTATTACCCACAGGGAAATGGTCTAGCGGAGTCAACGAACAAGAGCCTAGTCCAGCTCCTTAAAAGGATTGGTTCGGAACACCAGAGGGAATGGCATAAAAACTTCTGAGTAGCGCTCTGGGAAAACCACATAACTCCTAAGCAAGTCCTTAAGACTTCACCTTATGATTTGGTATATGGGAAAGAGGCGTTGTTACCTATATCCATGGAGATTCTAGCACTGTAATTGTTGAAATCTCTCGAGATAGAACAAAATGACACCATGGAGATTCGGCTTGCCAAACTAATAGAAGTACAGGGAAAAATGGAGAATTCCCTAATAGTCATGAAAAATCATCAACAAGTGGTCAAACGATGGTTTGACAAGAAGGCTTCCGACCAAGGTCTAAAATACAGATACTTAGTGCTAAAGTATGATAAAAGGGCTACTAAGCCAGGTCAGCATGGTAAATTTGATAGCTTATGGGAGGGCCCCTTTAAAATCATTCAGTGCAAAGAACATAATGCTTTTGAGCTGAAAAATATGGAATAGGAACCCTTAGGAATCCCAGTCAATGGGATTCATCTTAATTTGTTCCATTAGGCACTGACCTCTATTTTTGTACATATGTGAATAGTGCTTTTATTTTATTTTCATTTCTTTGGCCGGTCTTTTTCGAAATTAGTTTGTGCTTCTGCGAAATTAACCCATTATTACGGAGGGTGGAATACTAGGATTGCTTTACACAGAACACACCCATGTGCGGAGAAATATCAAAATGAAAGTTGAGAGCCCATAAAACTGAAATACAGAATGAAGAAAAGAACATGGATTTTCTTTAAAAATAATATATATCTATTTATATATATTCTTTACATCGCAAAAGTGGTTGGGAAGCCATAATCCAAAAATTTACAAGTATTTAAGCTATTCTATATATGGTAGCCTTTTTTCAGGCTTATATACAAACTATAAGGCAGGTATTCTGAGCAGCAGCAAGAAATTGAGTAAACAGGGAGACATTTGTTGAAGAGCAGAAAGGGGATTTTCATCCAAAGGCATGGGAGGTAGCAATTGACGCATTAACAGCAGCGTCCACCTCTTCTTCGTCCATAGGTTCTTTGGAAGCACTGACAACATTATTCGGCACAACTGCCATTGGCGGGGGAATACCAGGTTCCTGAAATCAGTATACCAATCTACGTCGTAGAAGGGTATTATGTTGTAGCTTTGGAACAGGAAATGTAAGGCATGGGTAACCCTCTGGTGATACTCGTCGTGAGTCTATAGGTGGAATCCGCTGAGAAACGACAGCCAAATGACTACATCTTCTTCCCCGATAAAGCGACAGACATCGCTGGCTAAAGGCAGACCTACTCCATAGGCAGCATGAGCAACAACCTCACAAAGGCCATTCAAGTACTTTTTGGAAAATATTTCTTTAACAAGTTTCAGGATAAGAGGTCTGGGGACGTTGATATCTAGCATGGACGCCACGAAGTGGGAGCATATTTTTGTGTTCACCCGATACTTGTCCTCATACTCTATGCAGTCTTTACCCAGAACCCACTTTATGGCTATCAGGACCAAAGAATGCTTATTCTTGTTCATCTGTTTCAGCCTCCTAGTAGAAACCTCCCCTAGGAATGTTGTTTGCGACTTATATGAGGTTAAATGAACTGGAGTGTCCATAGTTTTGACACTATTCCTAGGCTTCTGAGCTAATGCCGAAATTTATCTATCACCTAACCTATGAGAAGGCTTGCTTAAAACACTGCTACCAACCTATCACTGCTCGAATGCTAAGTATGATTTCTTCACTACTTACTGGCCTATTTATAGAAAAAATGACAAGACACATGCTAATCCATTTCAAGAAAATGTGATAATAAGTTAGTTGCCACCTTGAAAGGCGTGCCTGCGTTTGCTCACATTTTCAGGCCAGTTGCATCTGCAAGAGTACGGCTAAATGAGTGCTAGATTAATAGGAGATAATTAATTAGCTTTAAAAAGGTGGCACTCATTGACAGTAAGACATATGGCCATAGGCTATCGTGTCATCTCACAAGTGTTTCCTAGAGCCCAAGGCATATTCATATCTTTTCAGGCTGTGATCGTTTGCTTTGGCGTAATCATTCCGGCCGGGATATTAATTACCAGTGCATGCTAATGCAAGGTTAGAAAGCAAATAGCCAGTTCAAGTTCCAAGGGGATCACAACGTATCACATGATTGCCAAACGCAATGATGAACTCCAGCCACCTCAAAATGGCAAGTAGTTAATTTTGCACAAATTACAAAATTAACGGTACATGCTGAATTAAATGCAAAAGGCATGCTTTCGCCTACCACCTTGAGAAAAGGTTGCCAAATATTGTATGAAAAAGCTTAATATTTCAAAGTCTTTTCACAAACGCCAAAGCTAAAAGTGCAAAGTTGTTCTTCTTCTGTGTATCCAGAACTGAGGAAAATTGCAGAGCCAAGAACTTGCGGCGATCTTCACGCTACTTGCAAAATTGGAATGTTTCTGCATCAAAACCTAGATTTTTTCGCCTGGTATTTCCCTTTATAAATTTTTGATGAGCGAAATAAAAGGAAGCCAGTGTCCACGTGGACGCCTTTTCTTTCCACATCATATGATTATTATGCATTTTCAGACTATTTCATAGCTCTGGTCTTGCATGATTTAATCAGAAAGGGAGACATAATTAGGCTTGACAGGGAGCAGACTGAATATATGCAGAGTTTCACTTCCGCCTATGATTGGTTCTTAGGCAAGGATTTCACAATTCTCCAGATGCAGGGTTTTACTTGTAAACCTTTCCTGCTCCCAGCCTGTGTCACAAATAGAGTGCTCACACTAGAAATGTTTCGGTAGGTATGTATCATTGATTTTACCTTCTGTAGCTGCAAAAGTGTAAAGAAGAAGGGATTCTTCTCTTGTCCGAAGAATTTCAAGTCGGTAATTCTAATAAAGAAACAATCGAACCAGTTGTTGGAGGATAAGTTGGCCTATTTAGGGTTGGTACTGGTAAATGATAAGTGGGAATACAACCCTTTCGATGACTTTCCAGAGCCACACATGAGAGTTACCCATGTTCCCTGACCTTACTGGGAGAAACGGCGTAACCCGAGGGCAGACAAAGATGAAAATTTTGTTGAATTGGCGTGTATCTCTACACAAGACACTAGAGGTCCATGACACAAGTTCTACTTTGCTGTGGCGGTGGCCCAGGATAATGTCCTCATGGAGCGCAACATGTACAATAGGTTGAAGAAGGATGAGGAATGGACTGAGAAAAAAATAAAGGCTTTCTGGAAGTATCACCAGGAAATAGCATAGTTGGATGCTCCTTACAACAATCTGAAGGATGACCAAGAATTTAAAAAATGGTTGAAGGAGGGCCACCCCAGCCTAAGCTCTAGTATTAATACGAGCAGGGACCTGGAGGAAGAATCCGAAGAGCAGGAGGAGGAAGCGGCGACATTAGCCTCATCTGTGCCAAATTAAAAGGCCCCGGACAACCCGCCTATGTGGCCACGAATGTGCGCTTTAATATATCAAAGGGCTCGCATACACTCACTTGGGCTGCTAAACCAGCCAGGTTATCACTACAACAAACAGAGATGACTGCCGAAGCTAGAGAGACCCCACCTGCGAAACAATGGTGCACATAGAGCATTATCGGAGAGGGTTCGTAGGAACCTGCCAGAGACAATATGTGCTTATAGCTAGCTAGGAGCCTAAGGCTGAAGAGGAGTCGCTGACGATTCTGGAGCCGCCATCGACCAGTCAATAGGTAAAATTCACTCTTCCCTTACTTCTCATTCCTTGGTATCTGCCCCTGCCTCACTGGTGATTCCTACCATAAGTACTAGCCCTCTGCCTTCTACTTTTAGTCCGACATATTCAGTAGGCTTCACCCAGTTTTCACAAACCACTCCGCTTGTCTTTACTCCTCCATGGATCCTTACACCTGCTACTGCCGCTCAAAATTTCCTCGCCTCACTTTCAAAAAGCATTCCCCTTTGTGAGTGCCCCTTCTTTTTCCACTATTATTGCAGATCCTCTTCCATCGCAATAGGCTGACACCCCATTGACAACCCCTCCACCGTCCCAGCCAATGAGCCTTACGGCTCATTCCCCAATTCAGTCATTACAAATGACTAGCCTTGCTGTTGGTTCTCAAACCAAACTATGGAACGTGCCCCACTTCTCCCCACAAACTGTCACTCTCCCGAAAAAACAAATTCCCACGCCTATGAAGGTTACCTATCCCTATGCCCTGCCTTCTAGTGCTCCTTTCGCAGGTGGAATAGTTTCATCACCAGCCAAATTCATAGCATAGATAGATTGCAGAAAAGAGGCACATGTAAATAGAATGATAAAACTCAGGGCAAAAGATGACACTATTTCTGTTGAGCCAAAAGTACAGACTCTTTATGATGAGGCCCGACAAGAATTGAAATTTGCAACCATGTACCCATAGGTAAGCAAGCCTCAGGGAGAAATGCAACCAGAAGACTATGAGATATATGCTGCAGGACTCGACATGAAGGTAGCCCGATCGCAAGATAAAGTTGAAATCATGGAGGAAACGCAACGAGTAGTCACTTCCAACTTCCTTAAAACTGGTCACCAACTAAAGAATAAGGATGAGCAGCTTAAAGCGGCAAGAGAAAGGGTTAGTTTTCTAGAGAGGAAAGAGAAATCCTTAGAGGCAGATATTGCCCGTATGACTGAAAGGGCGCTGGCAGCAGAGGATGAGAGGAACAGACTTCAGGGTGAAATTGCAAAGACTTAGGTTGCCGACCCTGGCATAATAAAAGAGATACAATCTAAGAACCAGGAGGCGAAGTAGAATCTGCAACTGAAGAATGAAGAACTGGAGCGGCTTCGCCTTGAGTATAGTCAAAGAATGGCGCAGAGAAGTGAAGCATCGGAGCACCAACAGGCTCAATATGAGTAGAAAATACAAGAAAAAGAGGTTGAATTTAAAGGCCTAAAAACTCAGCTAGAGGAAGAACTCCGAGAGACAAAGTCTTCTTTGAACGAGCACTTAGCAAATCACTCCCAAGCCAAGAAGAACTAGAATAAAGAAATAAGCAACTCTGCGGAGCAGCTAGCGTCCGAGAAAAAGAAAAGGGTAGAATTGGATGAAGCCATTATTTCAAGAGACATGGAGATTGCTTCTCTTAAAGGCTCTCTCCTGCCTCTCCCTACACAACCAGATATCATTCTGCTGGTTAGGCAATTATATATCTCTCACTGGGAAAAAATTAAAGCCTTTTTCCTAACACTGCAGCCTACCCTCTGATTCATCACCAAGGCATCAAAGCTGAGCCAGGAGGCCCATGATACGATTGAGAAGTTCCCATGGTTCATCTTGGAGAGGGTTCCTGAGGCAAAAGATCTACTCACCAAGCTATACTCAGTTTCTGATGAGAGCCTTGTCAGAGTGGGTATTGAAGATCAGGATACTACTGCTCAAATGACAAATAAGTTCATCCATTGCCACTCTGCCTTCCAGCGCACTAAAGTTGCCGCGACCATTCTAAGTAAGACACTGGATAGCATATGAGGAGGTTTCGCCGAGTTAAATGGGATGGGTTTGCCATCCCCATTCATTGAAGATGGTTCTATTGCCACGGCTGAGCAGATTGCAGAAAGGATAGAAGAAAGGGAAGATGATCCAGAGGCTTTCAGGGATTTTAGTGAGCCTCCCACGATGACCAACATTGAGGAAGTGATTCATCTGCTCTCACAGCTACTATTCCATTGCGAAGTAGGGGCCGGTTTACCCAATGTGCTGCCTCACAAAGAAACTATTGATCTAAGTGGAGCGCAGGAAAAATTGCACAACATGGTGAAGCCATCTTAGGATGAATGGTCACTGCTACAGGTGGATCTTTCCAATCTCTAACTCCATTGACCAAATGAAATGGCACTCTGGCCTATAAACTAGAGAATTTTTGGGTTCTCTGTTCCTTAGTTGAAATGCCCTTAGTCGAAATGCCCCTGATAGTCACCAAAAGTTAACAAATATTTAACCAGCTCCCTACGGGTTTATTTTTCTATGCATCAGCCCGCGCTTCATAGGAATTGTTCAGCCTTTTGTCTAATTTTTCTCTGCCACTCCACGTGTCTACTCTTCGCAACTCCGAGTCTTGGCATTCCTTTCATGTCTTAGCAAGCTCCGCTATGCTCACACATGTCGCAGCTATAGGTTTCTTTTGGTAATGCTTTGGTTGCTATCTCGTCGGGCTCCGAAAGGCTGCCACGAAGCCCTCATTTCTAAAAGGTTCTGGCAGGCCCCACAGTTGCTGTCTATAATGTATGCTTGCTACGTGTCTACCATTCGCACATCTTTCAGCGCAGCAATGAATTAGCAACCGCGGGCAGCGAAATGCTGCCACACGTGCCTTTTGCACCCGACTGGTGATTGTTCCCTCCGTTATTGTTAAAGGCTCCACCCATTTGACACATGTAGAATTGACGCAAGTCCTCAGCGGCGAGGGGAGAAAGGTTCATACGGGCAGCGAAAGGCTACCACATGCCTAACCAGCGGATCTCATATGCGGGCGATGAACCAAATGAACTAAGTAATTCTATTGGTTGCTGCGTGTCATAATCATTCACACAAGGGGATGACACTTGTCTGATTAGGCCTAGCTAGGACCACCGCCATCATTGTAGAGGATGCACCTATGCCTGGGATGACCCAATGCTTGGTTCCAGATCGTTTCTATTATAATGACCTTGGGAATATTCTAATTCTTTCATCATTGCCGAAGATTGCAAAATATTTTACTGTTGCTGCTCTCCGAAGTAGTGGAAGTTTTTCCTGCTATATATACTTTTCTCTGTGATGAGAAAAGGGTTCAGAATTTGGAAAAAAAATGCTGGTTTTAGTAAAATATGTCAGGCCTTTATTATTGTTTTATTTGATTGCAAAAAATCTCAGACTGTGCCAATTGTTTGGCCTTTATGTTTTTCATGCTATTTGATCAAACTGTGAACTGTGTTTTTTATTGTCTTGACACTGCATTTGAGAACTTCTATTTATGATTGGATACAAGTTTGCTTACCTAGATCATGTCTAAGGATTCTTCTTGACAGTAAGAATGTATGCAATGTTATTTTATGTCAATGAATGAATTTTCTATGCTATAATCTTAAGTCTCTAATATTCGGGAACACTACAACACCATTCAGGCCCTTAAATCTATGATTTATTGTGCCCATCATTAAATCTTGGCGCATCGCCTTAGGTTAGACTTTATTTTGTTATATCTGCTTCCTTTTCCCTTTCCAAACCCCATTATAGAAGAAAACAACTTCTCTAAAAACTTGGAGGTTACTCAGTTTAGTGCAAAAGGTCCCCCTTAAACTGAGTTTCCCATAAGGCCCTATTACCTTGTCAATTGTTGGCGTCAACAGAAACCATAGGGAAAAGAGGACCTCCTATGGGATGTTTTATATGCAAAGGGGATCACTATGCTAGTGAGTGTCTCAATAAAACTTTTGGATCACGACAATATGGTAACCCATTACCCACTCAACAAGCAATGTTTCAGCATAAGATACATGCAACAATGGGTGATTGTTAGGTAGAGTACCAAGTAACTCCAGTTGAAATGCCATGTATTTTTTTTGGCTTGCCTATTTCTATTCTTATTGATGCTGGTGCAACTGAGAATTTCATTTCACATAGAATAGCTAAACAATTATCTAGAAAGGTGGGACATATGACAATGTCTTGGAACATAGAGTATGCAAACTAGACAAGAGCAAAGGTGGATCAATGTCTATTTGAGGCTAGGATAGAACTACCTAGTTTTTCTATAGAAGTTAACCTTTATGTCCCACCTCTAGGATCATATGATGTTATCCTAGGTATGAATTAGTTGTGGAAACATAGGGCTAAGGTAGAATTCCATGCTAAGATTGTAGAATGCCTAGATGATTTTTGGAATCAAGTTAAATTCCAAGGGATACCGAGGGAGGTTAAGGTTTGAAAAATTATGGGAATGCAACTTATAAGAGCTAAGAAGAAAGGGTGTAAACTATTTTCTGTAAATATTGAAGAAAATAGGAGGGATATAGATGATTAAGAGTTCCAAAGTTTACAGGAACTAGAAGATAGTGAAATAAAAAAAATTGGAAAATCAGATATGGAGAAGTATCCAATATTAACGAACTTTTCGGATGTGTTTCCAGAGGAGTTACTAGGTTTCCTTTGAAAAGAATATTTGAATTCTCTATAGATATAATTCTAGGGTCAAAACCTATTTCTAATGTACCCTATAGGATGAAAACCACCAAACTTATGGAACTTAAGACATAATTGGATGAATTATTGTCAAAAGGACTGATAAGGTCAAGTGTATCACCAGTCATCCTTGTTAAGAAGAAGGATGATACATTGCATTTGTGCATCGACTATCATATGCTTAACAAAGCTATGAGTAAGAACAAGTATCTATTGCCACACATTGACGACCTTTCTGATCAAATGAGAGGTGTAGCCGTATTCTCTAAAATTGATCTAAGATCTAGATATCACCAATTGAGGGTAAAGGATGAAGATATCTTACCAGATATGGACACTATGAGTTCATTTTTTTACCTTTCAGTTTAACAAATGCACGTCCAACATTCATGAACTTAATGAATAGCATGATTAGGGATTACCTTGACAAATTTGTAGTAGTTTTTCTAGATGATATATTGATTTATTCTAGAAATGAGGAAGAACATTGCAAGTATTTAGAAATGGTCCTACAACGTTTGAGAGAACGCAGGTTATATGGTAAACCTTCCAAGTGTACATTCTTCCAAAAGAGGGTACATTATTTAAGTTATATGATTTTGGAAGAGGGAATTGTTGTAGATCTAGCTAAGATCAAAGTATTAATTGATTGGACTATACCTAAGAACGTGTCGGAGGTAAGAAGTTTCATGGGTTTTCTAGGGTATTATAGGATTTTTTTTGCAAAATTTTCTAAGATCAATTTTCCAATTACTTCTTTACAAAAGGAAGGAAATATATTTTAATGGACTAAGAAGTGTTAAGAGGCTTTTGACCTACTCAAGGAGAAATTAACCACCACACTGATCTTAAAAGTACTAGATCCTGAAGGTAACTTTATGGTTATCACAGATGCATGCAGAGAAGGGTTAGGAGGTGTGCTAATGGAAGATGGGAAAGTAATTTCTTATGAATCTAGAAAGCTAAAACCTTATGAGATGAATTATGCATTGCATGATTTAGAATTAGCAGCTATGGTTCATGCATTGTAAATGCGGAGGCACTATTTTCTAGGAAAACCATTTGAGTTGAAAACTGACCATAATGGGTTAAAGTGATTTTTTACTCAACCTAATATGAATGTTAGAAAAAGAAGATGGTTAGCATTAATAGGTGAATATGATTTTAATACCAGTTATATTAAGGGAAAATAAAATTGGGTTGCTGACACATTAAGTCGAAGACAACACATTGCTTCTATAGTAACAATCCAAATTGATTTTAAGGGGAAAGTATTCCAAAAGTGCAAAGAAGATGAGTATTACTTGCAAGTTAAGCAAGCACTCATGTATAATCCACAAGATTCTAGGTATGAAGGATTTCAATTTGAACCTAGTGGAATACTTAGATATAAGGGTAGAATGTATGTACCAGACATAAAGGAATTAAGAAATCTGGTATGGAAGGAAATACATGAAGCACTGTACTCTGGACATCTTGGAGTGACAAAAATGATGGATGATGTAAAATCATTATATTTATGGAAGGGAATTAAGGGAGATGATACTAGTTTTGTGGCTAGGTGTCTTGAGTGTCAAAGGGTGAAAGCTAAGCATCATCATCCTACGGGCTTGTTATACCCACATGATATAGCAAAGAGGAAGTGACAGATTGTAAGTATGGACTTTGTGCAAGGATTTCCTATATCAAGGAATAAGCACAATGCCATTCTAGTGGTAGTAGATAATCTTACAAAGGTAGCACATTTTATACCAAGAAACCTAACTTATGGAGCATCTTTCATTACAAGAAAATTTGTGCAGGAAGTGTTTAGATTGCATGGAATTCTTAAAAAGATTATTTCAGATAGGGATGCACAAGTCACTTCTAGGTTTTGGAAAACCTTATTTTCTACACTAGGGACTCAGTTAAATATTAGCTTAGCATATCATCCAGAAACAAATGGACAAATGGAAAGGGTAAACCAAGTATTGGAGGACCTTCTTAGGATGTATTGCATGGATCAACAATAAAAATGGGAGGATTATTTACCCTTAGTTGAATTTGTTTACAATAACTCTTATCATTCTATGATAAAGATAGCTCCTTTCAAAGCTTTGTATGGTTGAAAGTGTTGAACTCCTATAAGTTGGGATAAACTTGAGGATCGAGTAAGTCTTGGGATTGAAATGTTGGCTGAAATGGATGAACAAGTTTTGAATTTCAAGCAAAGGTTAGTTGAAGCTAATGATCGACAAAAAAGCTACACTGACACTAAAAGAGTTCCCCGCAACTTTTCTTTAGGCGACAAAGTATTGTTAAGAGTGAAACCACATAGGAGCTCTATTAAATTTGGAAAGTCTTCTAAGTTAGCCCCATGTTATGTTGGACCTTTTGAGATTCTATAGGAAGTGAACCCAGTAGCTTATTGAATCACTTTGCCACAACTCTTTCCAGAATCCATAATGTCTTCCATGTGTCCTACCTTAAAAAGTATATACCAGGGGATAATCATGTAATTGATTGGACTGCTTTATAGGTACGAGACCTCAGAGTAGTAAATATCGAGCTCATCAAGGTGATACGAACACGTAAGCTATGCTTGCGTAACATAGAAGTCTTGTACTGCAAAGTCTAGTGGGACCAGTATGCAAAAGACACATCTACTTGGGAGGACTATGCAAAAATTTAGCAGAAATTTCCTCATATTCTTAATGCTTTTGAGAATGTTGAATAATGTAATGTTAGTTGCTATGTTTTAATAATACCTTAGGTCATCAAGAATGATGATTCATAAGGGGGGGAGAATGTTGCACCCTAGTTGTGTAGTTACTATTTACTATTACAACATAGGGTAAATATGAATGTAATGTGAATTCTGGAGATGAATAAATTATTCTTGTACCTTGTTATCAATATGAATGTTATCTCATTTGATATTACCTTTGTTGATGTTATTCATGGTGAAATACTGCATATAAGTGAATGAAAGGTTATTGAATTATTATTATTCTAACTTTGGATATGTTTATGTATACTGCATATGTTATGAACAATTGATTGTCGTGTGCATGTGTTAGTGGATGCAGGTATGCGTTCCATTCCTCCAAGAGGAGGGGAAGTATCACTCAGGAGAAGATCTTGGTTAGGTAACCGGTAAAAGTAAACTATCTGAGAACATACACACACCACATTAGAAAGATTTATTTGAGTTAGTTTGTGGGTAATAGGTAAGTCATCCTTAGCTGATTTGTCTACATTTTTGAGTCTTGTTACTTCTACATGCATTGGGTCATGTTATATATTTGAGCTTTGAGATCTTTCTTGTGCTATTATGATTATATTGACAAGTGGGATGTATGTGGAAGTATGTTTATATATATGCACATGCATGTCAATGAGATCTAACAACACATATATGCATATGTATAGATGTACCATATGCAAAACACTTATCAATATAATGGTATTCGTGAATGGATTTATGTGAAACAAATGTGAACATATATATATGTGTGTGTGTGTGTGTGTATAGTATATACATGTATCCATATGTATATGTATATTGATACACGCGTATGTTGGCGAATGGACACACTCATATAGATGCATCGATATAGATATACCTACACATACGTGTACATAGAGACATATACATTTATACACACACACACACACACACACACACACACACACATATATATATATATGCATTCAATATAATGTGTTTATTATGTACTATCTTTCCTGTACTCATATATATATATATCAAATGTGTGCTTACATTATAGGCTTACAATCAATATATATATATATGTAAAATATATATATATCTATTTACATATATATATATATATATAATAATATATATATTAAACATATTATATATTTTAATTAGAATCGACTATCTCTTATTCATTGAAGCTGATTTAAAAGGTTGTTTTATAGTCGATAAAGACTATGAAATAGAGGTCGATATTGACTATGTCAATGGAGGCCGATTTAATAGCTTTTGACTGGTAGTGGAAACTGATTATCATAGTGAATGACACACGATATATGGTGTTGCATTACATTTGATACTGTTGGCTATAGAATGTTGAATTGGTCAACGCATTTACTGAGACTATGCTTGACTTTGTCTAACATATTAAATTTCCATTGATTCATTTACTAGATGGGTCGATAGAAACCTACTATCATAAAATGGGAATTGTTTGAGTTTGGCAATGGAAAATATGTAGGAAAAGGAATTGAAGTTGGCACCACCTTTGTGTTTTATTTGTAGTAGATGTCTTCTCATTGTAACTATTTGAATTATGCATATGCTGATTGAATTAGTCTTTAGAATGTTATCACAAAACAAGTCAACCTATAGGTGAATAAGTTTAGTATTAGCTTGGGAATTCGCCACCTTTCTGAATTCATGTGTTGCCATGAACCTTTAAACTGATAGGTTTCATGTGTTGCATTTGCATGAAGCTTGTTGTCCATTAAAATTCATAAACTGTAGGTGTGAATGGTTGATCTAGACTTGCTCAAACATCGTCAAAGAACCCAATGTTAATTCATCAAACAATGTCTAAAGACAATCATATCCACATGCAATTAATTTTAATTTATATGCTAATCTCCTCTAAAAACATTAATTTTGGGTGAAAAAAGAAATACAAATATTTACATATCAAATGAAATCTTATTGAAATCCTATTTAAAACACTCAAACTGGCAGTATTCCATGGGGGAATTGGTGCTACTTTGATGTGGAAAGTAGCCCTTTCCTAATTCCTTGCAAGCTTTGATAATGAACAATGTGATCCTTAATGAAGTTTGCAATAGCCTAGCTAAGATTGATGAGAAACTATGAAAACTTTGATAAAATGATGATGAACTTGCTCCAAATCTATGATAGTAATCTTGCATAAAGTTTTGGATCCAAAATCAATAGAGAAGCTCTCTATTTATAAGAAAGAGGGATGGAGGAATGAGAAACATGAAGGATGTGGGATAAAACATGAACCAATGACATTGTGCCACTTGTCATCATGCTATTGAAGAGAGGTGGAGCACATTTTGATCAATGTGCAAATAAATGCAATTAGGTGAAAATTTGAAATTTGAAAGTTGGCTTGTGGAGGAAGAGAGAAAGACGAGTTAATGCCACTTGACTCAATAAAAAGGACTTGTAAGAGGCTTTAATGCCATGTTGAAGGACAAGTCCTTTTGGGAGGGAGATTTTGAAATGGAGGAATATTCCAATGAGATTCCTTTTGAATGGAAATAGAAGAATTTATAAATCAAATAAATTAATTTACTTGTGCAAGTTGCAAAATCTAGAGGATTTGAGGATTAGAGTTAGAGTTAATTAGGATTTAATAAACTTAGATGGAGATTAGTTTGATTTGACATTTGACTTAGATTTTTGGATTTATTTAAATCAAATGGGAGGAATAATGAAAATTATATTAAATTAAATAAAGTTTGATTTATTTAATTAAAGGGGTGATGTTAGATTTAATCAAATAAAGCTTAATTTATTTAATTAAAGGAAGATTATGATTTAATCAAATAAAGTGATTTATTTAATTAAAAGGGGAACATTAGGATTAATCAAATAAAATGATTTATTCAATTAAGAGAAGATAATGATTTAATCAAATAAAGTTGATTTATTTAATTAATAGAGGAATTAGGATGAATTTAATCAAATAAATATTATTTGATTAAATTGTTAGTAAAGAAGTGATTTAGGCAGAATTGGTGTTAGTAAATCAGAATCAGGTGCACGATATCAATTAGTATAATTTGAACATCTACATTTTGTCCCTCTTTGAAGCAATGTACCTGCTACATTGGTTCAAAGAATAAACCTGCCGAGATCAAAATTAAAAAAAAAAATTGATTTTTTTTTTGGATGCCCCACTGTTGCCCCAGCGGAAAGAAGAATTACACTAGTATATTTCCCCCTCAAGAGATCAAGCGGAAATGTTAATTTTCTAATCGATATCACGATAAAATGCGAGGGGAGTGGTTCTATTGATCAAAGGATGAAAGATAATTCTTTAGAAAGATCAAATATTTGATGTAGACAATTCTAATGATGTAGATAGTTCATCGGCCATGGGTAGCCTCATGTATATTTTGATATATCACACAAATTTGGATAGAAATGTTAGTAAAGATAGAAGAATAAGAAGAATAAGATAGAAAGAAGTAGAAGAATAAGATGGATGAACCCTTGAGTCTGAGATGATGTAGGATTCCAACAAGTCTATGAAGCATTAAGACTTTATTAGATTAGTGATGAGTGATGATGATGCATTGCTTATCAGGGATTGGGATTTTAAAAGGGCTTGCTTACCTTATGTTTGATAACACACATAGATATGATGCATCAAGGTATAAAGAACTAGGATGGCGTTGTACCTAGTGCAATGGACTTTGACTTGACAAATAGATAGGAGTATTCTTGTTCACACCTGACATACAAAAACTTTGCTAGGATGCAATTCAGAAGTTTCAAACATCTCAGACCAAAATACGAAAAGGTATAACCTATCAATGCAATAGTCAACAAGATTTCTAAAACACCTTTCATACACATGTAACAAAGCAATTATTCACCAAGTTATATTACAAGAACGCCCAACAAACACAACAGACAAAAGATAATGATGAATGCCCCATTCCTTTCTCTCTAAATAATTTTGATTAGACATCATCGAGAGGTCATTGGAATAAGTGCAATAAGATAAATCAAAAGAAAAGATCAAGTACACAAACAAGTCAATGTTCGTCATACCTCTAGCCAAAGGGATGCATTTTGGGGATAAGAATCTGAAGTGATTGCCGAAGATAATGCTCATCATAGGAAGGATGCATCTTAGGACATGTTAGTGGATGGTGGCAGGTTGTTAGGTTGTTTGAAAGGTTGTTGATATAAGGTTGATTGACATGTTTGTGAATGATCAAGAGTTTGATTTTGCGTTTAAAGGTTTGTTGCTTTGATTTTGATTTTGTGTTTGAAGCTTGCTTTTGTTGATTGTTGTGGTTGTTTTTGTTTGTGTTGCCAAAGGATGAAGGTGGAAATTGATTTATTATGGATGATTGATTATTGTGGGTGAAGTGAAATGGGAAGGGTGGATTTTTCTCAAATATTTGGACATTTTTGAAATGTTATGAGCTTGTTTTTTGGATTTTTAGGTTATTAAATGTTTTTATGTTTTTGTGTTTTTAGGTGTCGGGGGCTGATCAAAGATTAGACTTTCCTACATTTAAGTTTAGAGACAACGTAGTTCGAATAACATGTTTTTTACGTTTTTTTTTACTTTTTAACCTATTTTGGGATTTTGATATTTTTTGTATGTTTTTGGATTTTCGCATGTTTTTGACAATTTGGATATGGATATGTGTGACAATATCAGTGATTTGTTTTGGGATTTTGTTGAAAACCAAGCTAAGGTTGATTGATCTAATTGATAGATTGATGATGATAACATTGTTGAGGATACACAACAATGCAAGGATATTGTTAAGCAACACAAGGATTAGGATGGATATCCCAAGATGATGAGGGATTGATTAGATTTGATTGATGGATTGATGATGATAACATTGTTGAGGATACACAAAAATGCAAGGATAGTGTTAAGAAACACGAGGATTGGGAAGGATATCCCAAGATGATGATGGATTGATTGAATTTGATTGATCAGGATTTTGAAGCTTTATTTTGGAACAAAATTGTTTTGAATTATTTGATGTGACGTTGAAGCATGCGTTAGATGCGACTGATATTGATTTTTTGGATTGATGTTCGATGAAAGATAAAGCTTGATAAGGAACATCATCTTGTCAAAATATGCCATGGGCTAGTGATTTAGATTTTTTGGCTCACAAATTTTTTGACCAATTTGATTTCATGTTTTCCAATGTTTAGAGATCACCACATAAGTTGGAGGATATAGATCAAGATTTATTCCCAAAGCGATATTTAAATATCTGCCCCCAGTGTCTAGCAATGTATGGAATGCCATGGATGGATGCCTTGATAGGTGTGTGGATGGATGGATATGGTAAGCACGCAAAGGATTCCAAGAATTATCTTGCGATAGGATAAGGTGTTTGAATAGAGGAATGTGTCATTTAGATAGAGCTTCATGGCTTAGATAATGTTGGGTAGGATAGGATCAATGAAAATGACTCATGTCAAGATGTTTACCATAAGCAAGTGTAAAGTGTACACCAAAGTTTTTCAAGATCAAGATAACTTGGACTATGGATGTAGATGGATGAAAATGGATTGGGTAAATGGCTCATGGATGAATGGAGTTATTATGGATAAGATGGATGGAATGTTGTATTTATTAGGGATGGGATGAGATGTTTCCACCTAAACTAGTGCACACAGATGCTCGATTCTACACATGACACCTGTTTTCCAGGTTTTAATCATGGTACTTGCCCAAAGCGCCACCATAGTGGTTTTCACTGGAGGACGATTTTTTTACTTTATTATTTTCAATCCTTTTTTTTATTTTCATATTTTTTAATTTTTTAATTTTTTTAAATTTTTCTGAAAGATTTTAAGCTCATGTTGAACCACCTGGTGGTGTCGATGTAGATGCTTCTCTCATAATGTTCCATCGATATCCTTCTTGAAGAACTTTCTTTTCCAAGATGCATGCACTTGAATATAACTTTTGAGATTCTTTGTGCACACATCGCAATAGAATGCCTTCTAAATACTTATGATGAAGGGTTGCTACCAATACATGGTTAATGAGAGAATTGGATATCATGCATAGAGGAGTGGATGGAGTGTGTTTAGGAATAAAAAATGGATTGGTCGATAGTTTGGAACCTTTGACTCTCCAAAATTGGGAAGATGAGCAATGATGGGTGGATACGAAAGTGTGTGTGGAATTAGGACCAACTGCTTGATATACTTTGTACATTGCTTGAGAAGCCTGATTTTTCCTTTGTGGACATCTTTGATGGATACTTTTCCCTTTTTTATTTTTCCCCATAGTTTCTTTGACTAATGGAGTTTGATAGGGATAATCTTTCTTTGTATTTTTTGGTATCCATGTGTATTTTATTTGTCCATTATGCTTCCCAACTTCTTTTGCTTTGATAATGTTCTTCGTGCTTTGATTCAAATCTTCCTTTTGATGTTGGTGCCAATTCATGGATGGGGTGATGAGTGGATCAAGATTCGTGACATGGCTAGTTGTAGTATTGGCATCGATTTAATCATAAGGATTCTTCGTGCTCCCTATGTTGAGGTTTTCTTGAGACAAAGTTGCCCCCAGCATTGTGGAAGTAGTACCTTCATGCTTTGATTTCGCCTATTTCAAGAGTTATTGTTTGGAATGCATTCTCTAATAAATGACCACTATAGATGATGTTATTGGAATTTGTTGCTCTGTTGTCTCTAGAATATCTTGTTTGGTCATACCTATTTCCTTGAGTGGATAATGTTGGATATCTTCATACATGATGTCCTCAATCTGAATTTTGGATATATCTAATCCCAATGTTGACAACTTAGTTTGACTGTAGGAATCAATAACTTGCTCTTTTTGTGAAATAATGTTAGGAGTAAAGGAATCATGTTCTGAATGAAGATCATATACGTGTCCATCCAAAGAAAGCATCTCATGGGTAGTTGGAGGATTATGTGCTATATGGATGTGATAATCATTTTTGACATCTTGTATAAATTGGGAGTGTCCATTAGATCATTATAGTATTATGGAGATATGAATTCTTGATCTTGATTAATTTTGGAATTGTTTTTAACATGCTTTGGATCAAGTTCTTGACATGGGTCAGTTTCAAAGTATGGATTTCTTATAAAGGGTTCTTGGATATCTTCATTAGGCATAGGAAGTGGCTCAATATCCTCTTGATCTTTGAGTGAATCTAGATCAAGTGTTGAGTTGAAGATTCCTTCAATATCTGCAACCATGAGGTCGAAGGATTCAATATTTCTTGGAAAGGACCATTGCTAGAATTTGGTGAAAGATGTTGATCATGCTTTGGAATGAATTCTTGAGATATGTCCTCTAACTCAT
The DNA here is from genome assembly GCA_007258455.2 of Sequoia sempervirens. Classification (NCBI taxonomy): domain Eukaryota; kingdom Viridiplantae; phylum Streptophyta; class Pinopsida; order Cupressales; family Cupressaceae; genus Sequoia; species Sequoia sempervirens. The sequence goes on along the minus strand of VDFB02358134.1, from coordinate 151,991,314 downwards.
TAGATGATATAGAGGTATTTTCAAAATGATCATTGGTTGAAGGATCGCTGATTATAGGATCAAATAATGTTAACACTCCTTGAAATAGATCATTGTCGGATATTGTTGAGGGATTCTTATCATGATCAAGAAGTGACTCTTGATGTATGTTGAGTTGATCTTTGGATGAGGTAGAAACATCTTCAAGGTTCTCATTGATGGATATATCCTTATGATTGTCTTCAACAATTGTGGCGGGGAGATTGTCAATGTTATTACTAGTGGTTGAATCTTCATCATTGTCCCCAATAGTTATTATTTTTTGATCAATAAGGTCTTGGATGAGATTTTTGAGTTGAATGCAATTTTATGTTATGTGTCCCTTTATTTTTTGAAAATCACAAAGGTGCTTCTTGTTATACCATGGTGGTTTCACTTGAGGCTATTGGTGAGATTTGCTTGGACCAATTGTTGCATGACTGATTCGATTGGTTCCCCAAGTGGTGTGTATTTTCGTTTGTTACCTTGTGAGATTTGTACTTTAAATTGACCTTGTGGTGATTGATTTTGGAGATGTGGTGATTGATCTTTCAGATGTGGTGATTGATCTTTCAGATGTGGTGATTGATCTTCAAGATGTGGAGGTTGGGTTTTTTGTTGATGTTGTTGATCTTGATATCTAACTTCTTGACATTGGAGATATTGTTCTTGATGTGGTTGTGGACACAAATCAATGCTTTGATGACATGGTTTAAACAATGGAAGAGTATTGATTTTGGGGTGAAGATGTCTCTTGGGACAATGAGTCAATTATTTTGGCAAGTGAAGCAATTTGATCCCACAAAATTTGATCTTGATTTTGATCTTAACACCCTTGATATATTTGATTTGGTTTTTGTTCAAGCATATTTGGAATGTCTACTTGTGGTGTTTGCATGGGATCATGGAAAAATTGATTTTGGACAATGTTATGATTTGGGATGATGTTTAGATTTGGCATTATAGGTTGAAATTGAGCATTGTCATGGTTGGGAATCACATTGCCTCGATTTAGGTAACTTTGATTTTGCATGGTGTTACCTTGATTTGGATAAATACATGGAGTTGTTAACATATTGTTTGGACTTTGAACAACATTTGTACGATTCACAAACATATCTATCCCAAATTTTACCAAGTGTGGATTTGAAATGTTCATGCTTGATAAACTTGTACTTAGTATATTCACATTTGGCATGTATAGATTTGGTGGGATAATGTTGTTTGTTTGTTGATAGATTTGTAGGTTTTAACTTTGATTTAAATCTACCATAGGGAAAGGTGTTCCAAAATTTAGATTGGGCATACTCACATTTGTTGTACCATTGAGGTTTGTAGGAGATAATGATGTCGTGTATGGATTGTATAAATGTAAGTTTTGATAATCGATTGGTATTGTAAGGCTTTGATAGTCTGGTTGATTTAGATTACTCATGATGTATGGATCAAGTTTATATTCCATGTTCTTGTGCTTTGACCTTTTTGACCTCTAAGGGATTTAGGACCAATGATGAGATGAAGGATGAAAGGGGTGAATGATAGGGGTGTTGAACTTTTTAGGAATTTTGGATCAATACCAAACTTTAGGTTTTGATTTTGATTGTTTTGATTTGGATAATGAACTTGTAGATCCCAAGATGTTGGATGTTACCTTAGGATGAACTTGTTCAAAGGGATGCTAATTTAACTAGAGGTATGAGAAAGGATGCATTCTCACACTCCTAACTGAACAAGGTGATTTTGATGTGTTTTAAAGATGTACCCAAGTCTAGATAATGATGTTTCCAAAGCTATAAAGTTGTTTGTGGGATGGGATGATAAATTTTTGGGATGGATGAAATGTTTGATTGTGACCCTAGATGAACCTAAGAGGGACTTTGTTTACAAGACCAAGATAGTGAAGAACATGCTTTACCCTATGAGTAGTTCAAACCAAAAGACCAATGTTTTTCTTGGAAGACCATAAGACAAAAGATAACAAGCACATGTGTGGGGTTCAATTGATTTAATCTTGGTTAATGACTTTCTTTTTACCACATCCACTTGTCTTGCTTAAGTTTCAAACTGAATTTTTATGCCAAGGACTTCTTTCATTCCATAAGGTCCATTATGTGAGAATCAAGAAGTCAGAGCCATAGTTTCCTTAATGTTGACTTTAGAGAGAAAATTGAGAAATGGAGGAAAATACTTAGAAGCCTCTAAGGATGAAATCCCAAGGGACAAGCAGTAGCACTTGGATTCTTTCAAAGGTATTTGATTCTACTAAAGGGTTTGAAATGTGATGCCTTTGTTGAATGTTTGTTTTCAAGATTTTGGATCCAAACAATATGTTAAACTGACTCAAAACTGCACAATCCTAGGATGGAGAAGAAAATATTTGTTGAATTCCCACTTGGATAAATCCAGCTATGCTTATTCAGAGTGGATGATTAGAAGCTTGACCACACTGGCTCCCCTCCACAACACTCACTTCTATGGGTCAGCCAAGCTTCAGTTCTCATGAATTTCCCATGACAAACTTTTTATCTCTAAAAAAAATTGCAAGTATGTGGGACGGCTCTAGAGGACCGACCTCCTCACGCCAACAAATATTTGGATTTTGGATTCTAAACAAAGGTTTGTAGTAAGGCCATCTAGTTTAGGGGGTGAAATGATAAACTCCTTGTGAGAGATCTCCCAACCCTTAGAACGAGGGCTTTATGCATCATAAATATACTGGGGGAGAGTTATCATGCACTGCTTCCCATTGTTTACGATTTTCATCACAACCACAAATTTATATAGTGGTTTGGAAGAGCTTAGATTATGCTTGTTACTGCTTGGGTCGTTCCCTTGGGGTGAGTATTTTTACCCACCAAGGCAGGCCATCTAAAGGTAAACAAACGTGAATAAGTACATCTGTAGTTTGATCAATCTTTGTTTGTGTGAACAAAAAGAGAACACACACAATATACTTATCTCACACTAGCAAGATTTGTTTAATTTTTAAGAGCCCAAATTGAAGTGTGGAGGAAATCTTGTAGACAACCTAATATCACCAAAATACCTTTGATTCTCAAGATCATTGTGAAGCACAAGAGAAGTACATGTTCTTTTTAAATGACATTAATTTGTAAAAAAGATTACAAAACAAAAAAGACACATGTTCATTTTAGACCTCAAAAGAAATAATGGGTTCTTTTTATAGCACCAAATCAAGTGAGTTTCTAATGTTATTTTTAACCCTTTGATTGTTATTTTTAAATCCCAAATGAAATGTATTGGAGTCCTAAAACTAAAGATAACAAGATCCTAAAGATAAGATTATAAATGCTCCCAAAGTGTTTAAAAACATTTGTTACAATCGTGAGATAGTGTCATAGGAGACCTTATCCTTGTTTCCTCCTTTTCCTAGACAATAGATATCAAATGATTTTTCTTTCACTTCAATGCTCCATGGTCCTATTAAAACCTAGAATCCATGCTCAAAATGTTAGATGAGATCAAGAAAAAAAAAGATATGAGGATTAGATGAATGATTAAGCATAAAAACCCTAAAATTTAGACCATGTTACAATGTGATTTGAATTTAGGTGAAAATTTAAAATTATAACTCTATCAAAGTTGAGAAACACCTACACTATTGGATAGCTTATTAAATTCTACCCCATTTCAAAAAAAAATCTCTGAAAAAGACCAAGATACGACCATTTTAAGATTGAGTGTAAAAGTAAGAAAACAAAGGTGTTGCCATTTGAAACATAGAGGCAACATCACTATTTGAGTGCAAACTACGGCACTAGAATGATTATGTCATTGTTTGAGGATTTGAGCATCACTCTACTAAATTTAGCATCGCTCTATGGAAAAACAAAGACCACATATGCATCGCTATTTCCTCCAGCATCGTTGTTTGACCTGGAAAGACAAAAAATAGAAAAAAAATGACAGAAATGGCCAAAAAAAATGTGTTAATTTTGAGATTTATGCTCTCCTTCTAGTGCCAAAATGTGAATGGTTGATCTAGACCTGCTCAAACATCATGAAACAACCCAATGTTAGTCATCAAACAAGTCTTAAATAATCATTCCCCATGCAATTCATTTAAATGCAATAAACAAGAAAACAAAGATTGAATATCAAATGAAAGCTTATTGAAATCATATTTAAAACACTCAAACCAACATCCCATGGGGAAATTGGGTCTATTTTGACGTGTAAAGTATCCCTTTCCCAATTCCTTGCAAGCTTTGATGATGAACAATGTGATCCTTGATGAAATTTGCAATAACCTAGCTAAGATTGATGAGAAACTATGAAAACTTTGATAAAATGATGATGAACTTGCTCCAAATTTGTAGATAGTAATCTTGGATAAAGTTGTGGATCCAAAATCAATAGATAATCTCTCCATTTATAAGAAAGAGGGATGGAGGAATGAGAAACATGAAGGATGTGGGATAAAACATGAACCAATGGCATTGTGCCACTTTTCAACATGCTATTGAAGAGAGGTGGAGCATACTTTGATCAATGTGCAAATAAATGCAATTAGGTGGAAATTTAAAATTTCAAATTTGGCTTGTGGAGAAAGAGAGAAAAAGGAGTTAATGCCACTTCACTCAAGAAAGAAGACTTGTAAGAGGCTTTAATGTCATGTTGAAGGACAAGTCCTTTTGGGAGGGAGATTTCAAAATGGAGGAATATTCCAATGAGATGACTTTTGAATGGAAATAGAAGAATTTATAAATCAAATAAATTAATTTATTTATGCAAGTTGCAAAATCTAGAGGATTTGAGGATTAGAGTTAGAGTTAATTAGGATTTAATTAAATTAGATGGAGATTAGTTTGATTTGACATTTGACTTAGATTTTTGGATTTATTTAAATCAAATGGAAGGAATAATGAACATTAGATTTAATTAAATAAAGTTTGATTTATTTAATTAAAGGGATGATGTTAGATTTAATCAAATAAAGGTTATTTTATTTAATTAAAGAAAGATTATGAGTTAATCAAATAAAGTGATTTATTTAATTAAAAGAGGAACATTAAGATTAATCAAATAAAGTTGATTTATTTAATTAACATAGGAATTAGGATGAATTTAATAAAATAAAGATTATTTTATTAAATGGTTAGTAAAGAAGTGATTTAGGAAAAATTGGTGTTAGTAAATCAGGATCAAGTGCACGATATCAATCAATATAATTTGAATGTCTACACTACACAATATCCCGTTTATGACCAAACAAATGTCATGGGACAATAGAGCTACAATGTACAAAATCCTCAAGCAAGCACACCAAACAATAACATAAATTTGCAACTACAAGCACTTAATCAAAGAATATCAAACATACAAATTGGAAATCCAAAAAAGAGCTATGCTTTATAGGATATTTGTTTGTATCCTTTTGATCAAAATTTATCCATGGTACCTTTCCCCAAAGGCTTTGAAATACCAAAATTTGACAAGTATAGGGGGAAAGGAGATCCAATAGAGTACGTGTGTGAATCTTTAGTATCTTTCATGGAACTACAATGAAATGATACCTACTTAATGATGCTTTTTCCACAAAGTCTCAACAGGCCCACTATAGATTGTTCTCTCGTTTATTTCCAGGTATCAAAACATTTGATGAGTTGTCAAATAAGTTTGTCAACCATTTCTCGTACAACATAGAATGAGACATTACAATCACCGACCTCTATAAAATCAAACAAAATCAAGGTTAATCATTTGCCTCATACCTACAAATATGGAGACACAAAGAGAGCAAATGTAAATGGCCTGTTCCAAAGAAATAACTTGTAGATATCTTTATCTCCAATGTTCATGCAAACATCCATTACCAACTCACTATGTTATTCCCAAGAAATTTTGAAGAAACTATTGAAATGGGTATACTCATCAAAAGAGACCTCATTGCAAGGGGAACAATCAAACTTTACAACCCTAAAGATCAACCTTCCAGTTCAAATGACAAACCCAAGATATGGGATAAAAATAAATATGTAACCAATGATGGATTAGTTGATGCTAAGGTTGTATGCAATGTAAAAACTCCCAATGTACCACAAAATCATGTTCAAACAACACAATAAGGCTATGATCTAAATAACCCATAGAACAACTAGCCCAATTATCAATGGAACAACCAACTCAGTTATCCTCATAACAACCAACCAAACAACCAACAAATCAAGGACATGATAATGAAAGGAGGCCACCATAGCAATATGACCAACTACAAATAAAATTTACTCCATTCAGAGAATCCCTTGAGGTGATTATGCACAAACTAGTCCAAAAGAACCTGATCAAGATCAATGATAGAAAAAAATATGAAGAGCCTAACTTCAAACCCCCTTAGTATAATGAGAACGACCAATGTGAATTTCAAAAAATCAAGGGGCATACCACCAACAATTGCATGAGGCTCAAGAACATCATGCAAGAATTAACTGAAAAGGGAGAGGTCAACATGGAACATCGACCTAGAAATAAAAACATAAAGATCTACAAGGATCCAATCCCTAACCATTCTAGGGGAAACAATAAAGAAAAATAAAAATATTACCATAAGACCAACTTCACCAATGATGAAATCATAGGAAATATCTCTCATGACAATGATACCATCCAAGTTGTAACCATACTAGGTAGAAATCCTGACTGCAACGTAACTACCTAAAGAGGGAGAGTTACAATTCAAGGAGCCCCACCCCCAGTAAAAACCAAAAGTAAGCCATCAACTAACTACAACATTATGGAATAGCTAAAGAAAAATATTTCCCTAATCTCCATCCTTGAGCTATTACAGTTTTCGCCGGCCCATAAAGAAATCATGGAGAAATCTCTTGTCAAAACTTCAATCCCCAATGACCTCAACACAAATCAATTTCAAGCCATGGTTGGTAAGATCACCTCCACCCATCATTTAGTCTTTTCTAAGAAAGACCTCCCACAAAAATCTTTCCACAATCAAGCTCTCTATTTAGAATTTTGTGTCTACAAACACAAGTTCAAGAGAGTGTTGATAGATAACGGTGTAGGCCCAAACATCTGTACCTTAAAATTAGTGAAACAACTGGGGTATTTTGATGATATCATAGATAAAAACAAGAGCATCACCATTAAATTTTATGATGACATGGATCAAAATTCAGTAGGAACAATCAGACTGCTAGTTCAAATTGGGCCAACAATAGCCGAAACAACATGTCAAGTGCTAGATCTTGAGCTATCATACAATCTTAATTTAGGAATACCATGGATTCATGCCTTAAAATCCATTCCTTCAACATTCCATTAGTGCTTGAAATTCTTGCATAATGATAAGGAAGTAGCCATATATGTTGACCCTGAACCTTTTCATTACTATGATAAATTAGAGAAGTACAAAAAGATCCTACAAATACCCAACAATGATATATCTTTTCACTTCTTCTCATACATTTACACATCATCATTAGCTTTTTCCTCCACTACACCTTCATCAACTGAACCCCAAAAATCTAATCTCAAGATCCAAGTTCTTGACAAGAGTTGTAGGGAATACCATTTTAACCAATACTTTTGCATTGGAATGCTACTCCCAGCACCTAAGACTTACGGAGGACCGAAAGAGATCACACATGTTCAAGATGTAATGATGGAAGTCAAACCAACCATTTTCACCAAGTGGGGAGACATGTAAGATGAAGAAGTGTGTGAAGAAGACCTATCTTTGTGGATCTACAAAGAAGGATGGGAACAGCCACTACCTCCCCTTCCTATTGATGAAAACAGTAAGTGATATCAGATAGAAAAAAGCATGGGGTTCACTAGAAAAGGTGGCCTTGGTTTACATGGATCAGGTAGAAGAGAACTGGTTATCATGGAAAAGTGCCCGAAGAATCTTGGACTAGGTTATGGTTCATCTAACATGACTACCACAAATATTGAAAGAACCTTTTATGAGCAAGGAGCTACTTCTACCACTATTGAGACATTAGATAATTTCAAACATCTAGATGACTACCTCTATATCCAAAACATGTTTGAAAACCTCAACATAAATACTATCATTGCTAAGCCTATATACGAACTTACATTTGATGACAACTATATTGAAATAGATTCCAATGAATATGAATGGGATTCTTGTGACTCTAGTGATTATAACCTAGACACCTTATGGAGCCTTGATAAAACCAATGTACCTACCCCAGCTACAACCTTTGTAATATTTGTTGATAACAATGACAAAAATATCCTTGCATTATCCACAGTTGATAGATTGGGACCAACAACATCATACACCAGTTTTGGAAACATTCCAAAATGATGAGGCTTTTGTGGAGTTCATTGGACTTCAAACTAACATACCGCAAGGAGATCATAAAGCAGGTTTTGTAATGGAACTAGATCAAGGAGCATATTTTGAAGGGGAGATTATGTCTTTGAGTCACAAAAATAAACTAAAAAATCTAAAAATAAAAAAGAGGTCCCCTAAAGAAAGCCACAATGTGGCTTTATCAGATCAAGAAAAGAGAAAAACAAATGATGCATCTGAGAGTGAAAACCTCTTTGAGGCACCTAAAGATGGAGGATTCAATCTCCCCACCATAGAATATTAAGAGAAATAAACACTTTTAGTTGAAGACTTTGAACCTATCAATGTCGACACAATAGAAATACCAAAAATAACACACCATGCATCATCACTTGAACCTGAGGAAAAGGTAAAATTCTCAGCACTTATCAATAAATGAAAAATAAACTTTGCATGGACATATGAAAACATGCCAGGGTTGGATCTTTCCTTGGTAGTACATCACCAAACAGTGCTCCCTTGGGCTAAACCTATCAAAATAAAGCTACACAAGATGCTTCCATAGATAGCACTCTTGGTTAAAGTAGAACTTTAGAAACTTCTAGATGTGGGCTTCATTAGATCCATCGACTATATAGAGTGGATATATAACCTTGTATTAGTTTCAAAACCCATTGGGAGCATAAGAATTTGTACCAACTTCAAGGATCTCGACAAGGCATGCCTGAAGGATGAATTCCCTCTACCCAGCATTGACATGATTGTAGACCTAACTATGGGACATGAAATGCTCTCACTGATGGATGATGTCTCTAGCTACAATCAAATAAATATATCTCCTGAAGAGAAACATAAAATAGCTTTCACTTGTGCATGGGGAACCTTCCACTAGAACGTCATGCCATTCGGTTTGAAGAATGCATGCGCAACCTACCAACGAGAAATCACCATCATTTTTCATGATATATTGCATATCATTATGGAGCATTATGTGGATGATATATTGGAAAAATCCATCAAGACAGAAGATCATTTGGCTAACCTAGAAAATTTATTTGATAGGCTAGAGGAATACAACTTGTGTCTCAATCCAAAGAAGTGTGTATTCAATGTGACTTCTAGAAAACTGTTGGGTTACATAGTATCAAGAAGAGGCATCGAGATATATCTCACCAAGGTAAAAGCTATATTATAAATGCCTCCTGTAAAAACACTAAAACAACTAAGAAGTGTACAAGGTAAACTATAATCCATTAGTCAGTTCATCGTACAGTTGGCAAACAAGTGTCATCCATTCACCCATTTGCTACACAAGGATTAACATTCAAGTGGGATGGCATATGTGATTAGGATTTTCAACAAGTCAAGGATTTCTTACTCCACTAGTATTAATGCCTCCAATTCAAGACAAGGCAATGATCTTGTATGTATCTACAACACTAGAAGATTTAGGATCTCTATTAGCACAACTGGATGACAATAACAAGGAACGGGCAACATACTACATCAGTCAAACCCTTGTGGGCTATGAACTAAACTATACACCCATAGAAAGAGCATGTCTATCTATGGTCTTTGCAACATAGAAGTTGAGAAACTACATATTAAATATACAAGTAAAGCTAATATCAAAAGTGGATCCCTTAAAGTATCTATTACCAAAGACAACTCTAATAGGGAGGATTAAGTGGGTAATGATACTTAGTGATTTTGATATAGAGTACACCAACAAAAAATCCATAAAGGGACAAATAATAGTAGATCAACTAGCTGACACACCAATGGAAGATCATCAACCTCTAGTATCAGAATTCCTAGATGAAAGCATACTCCTAATAGAATAGTCAAGCCGTTGGACCTTGTACTTTGACGAGTCCCACACTCAACACGGCTCAGGAGATGGTATCCTATTTCTCACACCATAGGGAGATAATATACCCAAGGATTATAGGATTTCCTTTCCATGTACCAACAACATTTCTTAATATGCACTCATCACTGGATTGAAGATGGCCATAGAATGGAAGATAAAAGAACTACAGGTCTATAGAGACTCAACTAGTAATAAGACAAGTAAATGATGAATACAAAATGAAGGGTAACAAGCTAATGCCATACAAATGAATGGTAGATAGATTAAAATACTAATTTGTCATCATCACCTTTGAATAGGTTCCTAGAATCAACAATAGAGCAAGAAACACTATGGCAACAATACGTTCACTCCTAATAATTTCACAAAATATTTCCAAATATGAATTCCTCATGGAGAAACTACTCATACTGACATTTGATGTCCAAAAATCAAAACTTGTTTGTGATATTATTGGTCCTAACTCGCCATGGTACCAAGATATGTTTGCATATATCTAGCATGGTATCATACCCCATGACCTAACATTAAACCAAAAGAAAACCTTTGTCTATAGAACATCTTGATTCACCATCTTAGGAGATACTCTATATAAACGAAGTCTAGATGGTACATTAATTTGATGTCTCAATATGGATGAAACACAAACCACTTTACAAGAAGTGCATGAAGTTATTTGTGGGTCTCACTCTAGTGGACCTAATCTAGTACAAAAATTGCTAAGAACAAGGTATTATTGGCGCTCAATGGAACAAGAATCCATCCTTTTCTCAAGGAAATATCGCTAATGTCAACAGCATAGTGATCTTGTTCATGCACTAGCGCATGAGCTCCAACCTATAACAACACCATGGCCTTTCTCGCAATGGGGATTAGAATTGATAGGAAAAATATCTCCCACTTCATCTAATGGGCACAAGTTCATTATCACTAAAACCAAATACTTTACAAAGTGGATAGAAGCAATTCCATTAACTTACATCACAAGGAAACAAATATCCAAGTTTATCTTGAATTATCTGATAAGTCAATATGGAATTCCCAAAACTATCATAACGGACAACAAAACCCAATTCAAAAACCAAGATGTTTGTGATCTTTGTTCAAATTTTTCTATCCAACACCAATTCTTAATGCCCTACTATCCCCAAGGAAACAACCAGGTTGAAGTGTCCAATAAAACTATTCTCAAAATATTGAAAAATATTGTTAATGATATCGGTCGTGATTAGCATTTGCAGCTAAATCACATCTCATGGGCTTACCGAACCAACATTCACACACCTACATGTGCCACACCTTTTTCCTTGGTCTATGAATCTAAGGTAATCCTACCTATTGAAGTTGAAACCCATCATTGTGAGTATCCCTAAAAGGCATGGTCAACAATGAGGAATATTGAGTGTCCAAATTGAATGCATTGGAACTCCTAGATGAAATGTGTTTGATCACGTTAAACCATCTCCAGGTTTATTAGAATAAGCTCAAATGAAGCTACAACAAAAAGATTAAAAACATAAAATTTCAAGTTGGTGACCTAGTCTTGAAAGAGAATCAGAAGATCTAGCTAAATCAGGATAGGAAAGGGAAGTTTGAACCAAATTGGTTAGGACCTTTCATAATAACAACAAGCTATGGCTCGAGGGTGTATCATTTGGATACTCTAAAAGGGGAACCTTTAGTTGAACCTTTAAATATCAACCATCTCAAAAAATTTATACTTGAGCGCATCAAAATATCATCAACAAAAGAGCTAAAAAAGAAAGAAAAAAGCAAGATAAATAGTAAAGAAATATAAAAAAAAAATTAGTGAAAACCACCTTGTGGTGCTTCTAGAATCAGTACCATGGTGAAAACCTAGCAAATAGGCACTACATATTGAATAAGACATACATCTCTATCTATTAATACTACCTATAATATTCACCCAATCCATCCCATAATAAAATGTGTATCCAACCATGGATCGATGATCGATCAAGTGTTTAATCTTGTTGCACCATCAAAATCCATCTCCCCTAACAAACATAATCTTCCTCAAATTGGGGGCAACTAACTAAGACTGGTAGCAGATTGGATCCTTGTACATCTCATCACGATAAAAAACCTATCAAAATAAAGAACATCCAGAAAACAAAGAAAAACAAAAGCAAAGACAAAAAAAATTTATGCTTTGAGTCAAGACAATTGAACTACATGGTCTCTGCGTATATAACATAGGCAAGGATAATCTATGAAAATCCCTCGAGGCCCTAGGTTAGACCCCTTAGGTGTCTGTCATGGTCTTTAAACTTAATCAAAATTCCAAAAACATTCAAAAAATCAAAAAAGATAAAAAGCATACTCCTATCAAACAAGTGAACTACAAGCCTCTGTGTGGATAATGTAGGAAAGGCCATCAACGATGAGCCCTGAGGCCATAGGTTAGTCCCCCAAAACAAAAAAAAAAACATTCAAATATCTTATCAAAATCCAAAATATTCATGAAATTCATAAAACTCCAAAAACCAGGTTGACTCAAAATGGTCGAACTACGAGCATCTGCATTCGTCACATAGGCAAGGCCATCATCAATGAGTCGTTGAGGTACTAGGTCGGTCTATTTACGTCCCCCTAATTGTTTCTAAATCTCCCGAAAAATAAAAAAAAATAACATAAAATAATTGGAAAAACACAAAAGGTCCCATATCCATTCACTTATCTGTAATAAACTTTCCATTCAAAATAAAAAAACATTGCCTTCAACCTTTAACAAAGAAATCAACAAGCAAAACAAGCATTGAATCCAAACTTCCAAAGTAAAGATTGAAACGATTGGATCAACTATCAAGTTGAAACAATGCCTAAGTATAAACTACCATGCTTTTTCAAAAATCATCATCAACAATCACAACATGAGTCTTAACGGATACAACATTCCTATAATAGACATCATCAATGGGTTACATCATGAAACATCAAAATGACTATGGCAATTGATACTGCAACATTTTTTTTATCTTTTTATGATCTTATCTTTTTTATTTATCTTAAAATATCACATTCCTAGGATCTCTCAAGGATGTACATAAGGATTTAGAGAGGAAGGAATGGAGGTATTGATCGTTGATTTCTATTTGTTCTATTTTTTAGATGTTTTTGTGATACTACCATGACAAATACTTGCTTTGTTCTCTGTGTGGAAGTTGGTTCGAGAAATTTTGTGTAGTAGTTACATGTTAGGTATTCCATACCTCTTTGTGTAACTAGTCCAAAATTTTTTTAACACAACTAAACCATACACTCTAACAGGGTTTCTGTATGTTTGGTATGAGTAAGAATTTTTTTTTTTGCAAAGTCAAATTCCACATAATAGATACAAAGCCACCTTGGTTATTAACACCCTAGTGCATCATGTTTATTTGTTACATCAATAAGCATTGATAAAGATATGAAGCCTCTATGAAAGAAAAATCAAACTTGTCAGTAACTAACAACATCAAATTTGTATCCATCACCAAATAATACTAACACTTCTTCTAACTAACAGCTCCATCCTGCATCACAATATCATTAGTACCACATGCATCCTACATCCACAGAATCATTTGTATATATCATCAACCATTTTCTGTGTGGATTAAAAATCCTCTGAGCTCCCTTTGGGTTGATATTGTTGATTTTGCATTTTGCACTAGCCCGTGCCTCATATGTTTAAACATTCCCAGGCCCCTTTTTGAAGCACCTACACTGACTTCTCCACGTGTCCACCATGCACTCCTTGGAAGGATTTCTTCCCTTGTTTCTCCTTCGACCTCCGCCCTTTTTCCATGTGTTAGTAGTGCGGGCCTTTGTGAGCTCTCTCCCCTTTGCTTCTCTACCAAGCTTCACCCACATGCCACGTTGCATCAATTTGCAGGAAACCTTTTGGTGGACCCCACAACCAACACTTGAAAGAAAGACTTCTCCACATGTCTTCTCCATGGAGAATTTGATCACAAGGAAGGACAGAATGAATATGAAGCCCCACCATTGTGCCACATATCCTAACCAACTCTGTGGATGGGAAACATGTGTCTTCATGGGATTTTTGCTCCTTCCACACTAGGACCACAGTCATCATTTGTAGAGGGGCACATCTTGTTTGAAGGTGACTGCATTCTATGTTTTAGAATCTTTCTGTTGCAATGACCAGTGGAAATCATTCCAATGGACATCATTGCTCGTGCCTGAGAATCTTTTCAGTTACTAGCTTTCCAATGATGGAGTGATTAGCTATATATAATGCTTGAATTCTTTGAAAATGGGTTCGGAGAATACACAGAAAAATTATTGAAAAGACACAAGGCCTTTGTATTGTTTTTGATTATTGTATTAAGACTCATAGACTGTGCCATTTTGTTCAGCCCCTCTGTTTCTTAGTTAGTTGACAAATCATTATACTGTGTTGTTATTGCACTGAGTAGTTTATTTGTAGAACTTCTATAATTTCAATATAAGTTTTCTGATTCAGACCATGTCTTGAACTCTTCTTTTCAGTGAATGTGTATGAAAGTTATTTTATGTTATTTGATAGACTTCTTAGGTTTTTCATCTATGCTCTTTGTTATGTTTGGACATGCAAATTGTTGAACAGACCCTTAAATCCCATTTGAAAGGAATATTTACTATGCCCATACTTAACTCTTGGTGCATCGCCTTAGATTAAACTTTATTTGATATATCTCCTTCTTTTTTCCCATTCCAAACCCCCCAAAATATAGGAGTCAACTTCTTTAGAAAACCAGAAGGTTACTCAGTTTTTTAGCGCAATTGGTCCCCCATTAACTGAGTTTCCCATAAGGTTGTTTGCCTAACAATTTTTGGCATCAACAGTTCTTTTTCTAGCACGCCCGGTGGGACTTGTTTTTAAAGTATCTAATTTGAAAGCGGGTGTATGAGCCATAGGCATGTTACTACATCCCAAACAATGAACAACCTTGGTCTGCTAGTGCCACCACTGGTAATAGTATGAACAAGAACCCGTTTAGTAAACGTCCTGACCCCTCCACCAGCCACGTTGCCGATTTCTAATAGAAATTATGTAGCATGGGACATTGGAAGCCCTCTCATAGCACTAGTAACACTAGCTGTATGGGCTCCTATTCCTTCTTCTTCTCTAAAATATCTACTGAAATTCACTGGAGAAGGCTCAAAGACACCATCCGATAATCTGCAAGATGTGGCAGATGTGTGTTTAGTGCATGGTGTCACTGACCAAAATGTCACACTAAGGTTTCTCACAACCTCTTTCAAAGGAAGTGCTCTAGTTTTGGTATCACACTCTATAGGCTAACACTATTGGTACCTGGGATTAGCTCGGAGATCCTTTTTTATGAAATATTTTCAAATAATGGAGATCAGTCTTCACTATATCAGTAGCTAGTGACCATAAAGTGGGCCCCATATGAGGCCATCACTAACTTCAATGCCTGGTTCCACACAACTTGGCAGAGGATCTAGACTATTATCCATCCACTAGCTGATTTGGCATTCATGTTCTACCTAAAATCCCTCAATGTCGACATCTCGGTGATGATCTAGTCTCTTGGTGGGACCACTCTACCGGATGCATATAACATCACTGTTAAGGAAGAAAACAATCTGATAGATGCTAGGAAGTTGCTACCTCGGTCTGCTATGCCTATATTTCTAGAGATATCAATTCTTTCCCAAGAGATGGCATCTACTAGCGCATCCACTCCTTCCCAATCTATGTACACATATCTGAGTGCACCTTTGAACACTACTTCTACATATAAATCTTCAAGGGATGAGATGAGTGACATCAAAGACTTGTTGCAAACCTTCTCAAATGAAATAACTAGTATCAAATAGCAACATTCTGCACAAATGAATCCATCTTTCCAGAATTATCAAGACAAAAGATTTTATTTCCAGTAGAACTAGTTCCAAGGAGGCTCACGCATGAATCTGCAGTCTCAAACAAATAATCAGATAGTGTCAGTGCCTACTCTACTAAAAAATGTTCACCCAAGTTCTAGTAGAGAGCTAATAATAGGGAAAAATAATCTTGCTAATGACATCAATCCTTGGTGCTTACCCTGCAATGAAGCACATATGCCCTGAAAATTCTCATGCACCAATCTACTACAAAGAGTGGTAGAACAACACAACCAAGGTGTTGTGCCCAATTCTGGAGGCTATATATACACCTCTCTATAAATGGAGAATGTGGTGCTCACTGCACAAATGCAAGGAATGTTCCTGGAGAAAGAAACAAATATAGCTCCCAACCACATGCTCTTCTCATGGATGGAAGAAGAAGAGGTAGTGTTTGCAAATGAGGTTTCCACATCCAAAGCCCCACAAGTGCAATCAGATTATAATAATCACTCTAAGAGGATATTCAAGGTAAAACTGGTTGTTCAACAACCCAAAGGTGTTTCTGATCGAGCCCCTAGTCCCTTCGCAATTGCACATCATATCAACCATGAAAGGAGATCGTTATAACAAAGCCCAAGGAGAAAAATTCTTCAAATACACTGTTGTTCAATGTGGTGGAGCAGTTGAAGAAAGCCTCTGCTAATGTATCCCTTTGGGATATCTTATTTATTCTAGAGTAGAAGTCATTGCTGTTGAAGGCCCTATTGGTACAAGCATGGAGCCAACAGAGCAACCACTCAAGGGAAAAGCCATTGATTCATTACCTCAAGAAAAGTTCTCACAAACAGTGGAGATGAAGCCTCTACCAAAGTCAGAGGTAAGCCGAAGTTGAAACCATTTTTCCTAACTCTTATTATGGGTAAAAAATGATTGCATAATTCCATGATTGACTCTAGTGCTAGCACCATAGTCATGCCCAAGCAGATAGATAAAGCCTTAGGACTTAGCTATGAGCCTTTAAATAGAGGGGTTATGTAGCTTGATGGGAACAAGGTTGAAACCATAGGTGTCATTAAGAATCTTCCCTTGAATATATTCTCCTACGCTAGTATCACTATTCCACAACATATCGTGATCATTGGCATTCCCCCCATGTTCAGTCTATACTTATCCTGGGAATTCATAGCTAAGATAGGTGGATATCTTTCTTTAGATTGGTCACATCTAATTCTTAGGACCAAGCATGGACCTAAGATGAAGATTGTGTCCAAACCTCTACATTCAGAACATGTAGCAGATGAGACCATGATCAACTTTGAGGCTACTCATACCTCTATAACTAAGGATGAGATGTATTGCTCCAAATTACTGGAGGATGAGAAGGCGATCGAAGATTGAAATGATCAAGAAGAGGTCCTCTTAAGTGAATTTATAGATAATGATCCTTTCAAAAATTATCATGCTACTGGATTGGGAACCTATGCCATCTATGATGAAGATCAAGTGATCCCAAAGGTCATGAAGGAATCTGAGGGTGGTCCGGCCTCAAAGCTATGAACACTACATTTTGATTGAGCAAGATGCAATGTTGTTGTAGGAGCCAGGATATGTTTGACATCCCCATCCAATAAAAAGACACTCAGGTCTTTTCACTTCTAGTTTTCCTGTTCGAACAATGAACTTGAATATGAAGGCCTAGTGCAAGGTCTAAGTCTTGCGGAGCGGATGGGTATTGAACAAATAATGGTGTTCGAAGACTCAGAGCTAATAGTCAATCAAGTCCGAGGAGTCTCCACATGTCCACATGAGATATTATAGACATAGAGTCTTAGACCTAATTGAAAGCTTTGAAGCCTTCAATATCCAAATGGTCCCGAGAGAGCAGAATGTAGTTGCGGATCACATGACAACGATAGGATCTCAATTTGACCCTGCTTCTGACCTAATTCATAACATACACTTTGTGCAAGTGATTGTCTGACTTGCAATCCCTGATAATGACCAAAGCTAGCAAGTGTTCAAAAGTGATGAACACATCACCTCATTCATTCAACATTCAGGAAAGTTTGCTGAGCAGCTCCAACAAAAAAATGTAGAAGCCTATGAAGGGCATATTATTCAGCTGAGGTCCAACAAGCTTCCAAAAGGACTGGTCACTCTTGAAAACCTATTCTATTGTGATGATGCAAGGAATGACAAGAGGAAGTTTGTAGAGGACAAAAGAAACTATGTAGATCTTTAGGTCAGAAATGGAAGGAAACTTAAGCTCGAAAAGGATGTCTCGCATCATGATAAAGAAAGGTTCATCCATTTTTGTGAAAAATATGAAGGAGTAGTAGCTTGGTCATATGATGAACTCAAGGGATATGATCCCAAAATTATCCAACATACTATAGAACTAATGGGAGGAGAAAAACCTATCCACTAGAAATAGAGGCCAGTAAATCCAAAGATTGAGGCATTGATGGTGCAAGAGTTGAAAAAGATAATTCATTCTTGGATCATCTTCTCAATCAAGCACAACATGTGGGTGTCCAACTTGGTTCCTGTCCAAAAGAAGAATGGAGACATCTGCCTATGTGTTGATTTTTGGGACCTAAATAAAGCATCACTAAAGGACCACTACCTGTTGCCTTCCATGGAATCAATCTTGTAAACAATGGTTGGCTAAAAAATGTTTTCTCTGCTGGACGACTTCTTTGGTTACAACCAAATCTGGGTAAAAGAAGAGGATCAAAACAAAACAACGTTCACTACCAAGTGAGGAACATTTGCATATGTGAAAATTCCCTTTGGCCTCTCAAATGCGAGAGCTACCTTCCAGCGCGCGATGAACATTTCTTTTAGGGAATTGATCAATAAGATCATCTTGATCTACCTGGATGATCTTACAGTATTCTCTAAGCATAAGGATGATCATTTTGATCATCTAGAAATGGTTTTTAAAAAATTCCAGGAGTTCGGGATATCCCTGAACCCCAAAAAATGTGTTTTCGAAGTCCCGCAAGGAAAAATGTTGGGAGATGTAGTGTCTAAAGAAGAAATTGCAATCAATCTAGAGTGGGTGAAGGAAATAAGAGAACTTCCTTTACCAGTCAACAAGAAGGGAGTTCAGTCCTTTCTGGAAAAGGTAAATTTTGTAGGTTTAATTAGACCTATCACTCTAATTCTCAAAAAGGATCAGTTGTTCAAATGGACAAAACAGGCCAGAGAAGCCTTTGAGAAGGTTAAGGAGGCTATTTCTTTAGCTCCTGTGCTAGTAAACTCGAACCTATTGAAGGACTTCATAATGTATGTGTTCAATAGTAAATCTAGCATCACTACTGTTCTGATCCAAAAGGATGATGAAGGAAAGGGAGAACATCTGATAGCCTTCCAATCCCAGACCTTAAAGGATTATGAGACGAACTATAACTTCGTCGAAAGGAAAACATTCACCATTGTTAAGGGGATCAAGAAGTTCCAACACCTCATATCTTGCAACAAGGTGGTTGTATATGTCATGCATTCCAGTGTGTGCAAATACATTATGGAAGGAGAAATCACAGAGAAAAAGGCCAACTAGATAACTAAGATCCTGGAATATGACATTAAGGTCAGGCCCATGAAGACCATGTGAGGAAGAGGATTGTGTGAGTATCTAGCACATGATGAAGAAGTAGTAGCTGAGGAGGAACAACCTGAGCTAGTTCTGGCGAATTAATCTAAGTCCAAAGGCTGTTGGTTGGCAGATAGGATGAGATTCATGTAGATTGGGAAATATCCAACGAGCCTCCCTCCTCAAAAGAAAAGATTTTATAGATTGCAGAATAGTGAATATGCTCTCATTGAAGGAGTCCTTTTCAAAAGAAACTTTAATGGTGTTCTACTATGGTGCATCACCTCAGAGCAAGCAAAAATAATTCTAGACATTTTCACAGTAGTCCTGTGGGTGGACACTTCTCTGCAGAGACCACCGCCATCAAAATTATGTGTGCCAGGTACTTTTGGCATACATTTTTCAATGAATCACACTCTCTAGTTAAGGCCTACAAGGAAGAAGGAATAATTTGGCAATGCCTCTATATCCAATAGTGACCGAGGAACCCTTTGCACAATGGGGCCTTGATTTTATTGGGATGATTAACCCCACCTCTAGTGCTGGACATAAATGGATCCTCATGGCCAAAGACTATTTTACTAGATGGACTGAGGCCATGCCCCTAAAGAATGCGACAAAGGTAGAGATTGTGAATTTTCTCGAAGAACTGGTAATGAGGTTCAGCCCGCCAAAGACCGTAATCTCCGACAACATGAAAGCATTCCTAGGCTCAAAGGTATGTCAATTCACACTTGAACATGAAATTTTCCTAAAGAAATCTTCAAACTATTACCTGTAGGGAAATGGTCTGGCTGAGTCGACTAATAAAAATTTAGTTTGACTCATTAAAAGGATTGGGTTGAAACATCAAAGAGAGTAGCATAAGAATCTTCGAGCAGTGGTCTGGGTAGACTGCATAACTCCTAAGAAATTCCTAAAGACTTCACCATACGAGCTGGTATACGGGAAGGAAGCACTATTTCTTGTCTCCATGGAAATTCCTACACTACAGTTGCTCAAGTCCCTAGAGGTTGAACAAAATGGAGCCATGGAAGTCCAGTTGGCTGAATTGTTGGAGGTGCAAGAGAAAAGAGAAAAAGCCCTGATAGTCATGTCTAGCTATCAGCAGGTGATTAAAAGGTGGTTTGACAAGAAGACCTCTGACCAGGGTCTTAAATGCGAAGACTTAGTGCTAAAATTCAAAGAGAGGGCCACAAAGCCTAGACAACATGGAAAATTTGATATTCTATGGGAAGGCCCTTTTCAGATTATTCAATGCAAGCAACATAACACATTTGAATTAGAAAATATGGAAAGAGAAGCATTGGGAATTCCTATCAACGAGATTCACCTCAAATTTTTTAATTAGGTTTATTAATCATTTTTCCCATGTAAATATGTAATTATGTAAATTTTATTTGTGTTTTGTTTGGCCAACCTCTATTATATGGAACCCATAATGCAAGAAGCAGAGAAATCAAAATAGACAAAAATTTGATAAAAGAGTTGTATATTCATTATACAATAATATGTACTTTAGATATTACAATTCAAAATGGCTCTCAAGCCATACTTTTTGAGTATATATTGTAGACATGTAAAAATGACCTAACACCTATCATACACTCTAAACAACATTGAACAACATCAAACATCTCGTAACATCTCAGAACACCTCAAAATCAACCTGGAACATCCCACAATACCCCACAACATCTTGAAATCATCACAAATCATCACACAACACTGCATTTCACATCAACAACATCTGAAACCCTAATTTACTCTGTTAATTGAATAATACAACATTATTCAATTAATTCACTTTTTCATCATTCTCAACAAATTAAATAAATACTGTTTATTTAATAAAGTCTTGAAAACCCTAATTTTGCTATTAATTAAATAATACAACATTATTTGATTAATTCATGTTTCATCATTTTGACCAATTAAATAAATTACATTTATTTAATAAAGTCTGAATCTAATCTTATTTCATCTTGATTGATTAAATAATGCCAATTATTTAATTACATCACTAAATCACCTTATTCCCCTAAATTGTTTAAATTATTAAATCTTAATAATTTAATTAGTACACTTTCCCTCCAAAATTTGAATAATTAAATCAAACTATTTAAATCATTTATCAAAAATCAAATCAAACTAATGAAACTCTATTTGCAAAAGTCAAATTTGATTTTCACGTAATTCAAACTCCAAAAAGGAATTAATTAATTAAATCAATTAATTCATATTCCTCACCCACTTTCTGATTGAGAAAATTACGGGTTGCTAACTCAGCAATCTAAATTTCCAACTGGTCAATCTATTTCCTAAATAAAATCAATCAATTCCTAACTATTCAATCAATTTCTAACTAACCAATTTATTCCCTAACTAGCCAATCTATTCTTCAATCACCCAAATTGTGCAATCAACTTTGCACAATCTTCTCATGTCTAAATCCTCTCAACAAATTTTGACCATTGATTTGGATTTTCTCCAACATGATCCTAATAGTTAATTCAAAATCTCATTTCCTATATAACAAACACCTCTCCTCACAAATAAGAATTGGAGAATCAACATACTTTTTGCAACGAAGTGCTATCACAATCACCATTGATAAAACTTCAACCTTTTTCGATCAACCAAGCATCATTCATCAAGGTTTTCATGAACTATGGAGGCTTCACGGTGGTAAGAACAATCCAACATCATGTGAATGCACTCCGCTATGGGATGGTAAAGTTGTACTTATTGTTTGCATTCATTTTGGTAATCATATGTTTCTTAGTGTATGTTAAATTAGCTTAGTTTCATTTCGTATATGTAGGACTAGATTTTAGATTTTCTATGTTTTATCTTAGCTTAGATCCTAATTTCAATTGTAGTTTGATCTTTTTTTTTCTCATCTATCATCTTCCCCCTCACACACACATATATATATATACTAATCAGCATTTTAAGTATATATACTATAAGATTTCCAAGATATATTTACAAAAGGAGGAGGAGAAAAGAGTCTATTCTTCAACTGGGGCAACATCGCCATTAGGAGCAGCAATAGGTTTGGCTAGGGTAGCATTAGGAACAACCTTAGTAACAACATTAGTGACAATTGGGGTGACAAGGACGATAGCAACAACAAGCGAAGGAGGAAACACCAAGTTTCTGAAGTCGGTGTACCACTCCACATCGTAGAATAGTACTACGTTGTAGCATTGCAAGAGGAAGTGGCAGGAACAAGAAACTCTTTGGTAGTGCTCTCTAATCATCATGATGCAAAATCTGCTCGGGAATGGCACCCATGGCACCACTGCGTCCTCTTCAATGTGTCGGAGGAGGTCACTTATTATGGGAAAACCAAGGCCATACACTACATTCGTCACAACTTTGCCAAGGCCTCCAAGGTAGCGCTTTGGGAAGATTTTCATAGTGAGTTGCAGTATCATCTACTTGGGTACCTATATGTCAAGCAAAGATGCAATGGAATGAGAGCAAATGTTAGTATTCACTCTATACTTGTCTTCGTATTCTATGCAATCCCTCGCCAATACCCACTTCTTTGCTATTATAGCAAAATAATGCTTATTCTTCGTCATGCATTTCAGATGCCTCCTACAAATTTCCCCAAGGAAAGCTTCGTGAGACCTATTGCTAGTTTTCCTAATAGGAGTATTCATCGCATCTATCTAATCCCAATTACCAAGTGTAATTCTTTTTTTTATCTTTAAGTCTATTTATAAAAATAGTCAAGGTACAATGCGTGCGATAAACATGATCCCATCGAAAACAAACTCAAAAATCCCACCAAATTGCATTTTTTGTGTACGAATTGTTGCATGCAAGTTATGAAGAAGTAATTAATCAGCTTAAATTAGTGGCAGGAATAGGTGGTAGTCCACACGGTCAAGTGCTAGGTGTCAGGTTGTGGATGTCTTTCAGTCTCCAAAAATGAACTCAAATCTTTTTGTGTACTCATTGCGTCCTTTTGCTAATCATTCTTTTAAAGTTATTAAATGCAAAATCATGTGAAAGGTTTTGTACGCCTTTGATTACCGACTCAATTTCCAAAGGGATGGCACCGTAGGACATAATGACTAATCATCATTATGAATTTTTGTCTTTTCAAAAGGTAACAAATTCATTTTACATGCACGAAAGAGTCGGCGGTACATGCCAAATTTATTGTTTGAAACAACTAATATCTCAAAAATCAAGTTGAGAAAATACTAAGTATTGCATGCAGAGGAA
The DNA here is from genome assembly GCA_007258455.2 of Sequoia sempervirens. Classification (NCBI taxonomy): domain Eukaryota; kingdom Viridiplantae; phylum Streptophyta; class Pinopsida; order Cupressales; family Cupressaceae; genus Sequoia; species Sequoia sempervirens. The sequence continues at coordinate 151,967,413 of VDFB02358134.1, read as the reverse complement.
TAAGACTGAAGAGTTTTGAGTACGCAGTTCATTGCGAAGAGTTGTGAGTGCACAGTTTGCTAAAAAGAACCCAAGTGAGTTGTAGTGAGGTCAAGTGTCTACAAAATCTATAGAATCCTGAGATGGACCAGAATCCTCAAATGGAAGCACAGAGTGAGGTGGTCCAAAGCTTATTTGATGCCATGTTAGCGGTGCCAATGGCCAATATTTTTTATGACATCTCTTACGCCTCGCCTGGGATACTAGAGAAGCCAAAGTGGATCCACACGTGGCCCATTGACAAGACTAATCATAGGAGCTAGACCCTGATAGAAGAAGAATGGGATAACATTCGTGACCCCATCCTCAAAACTAACCCTAAGAGTCTTAGGGAAGCAACCTATGAGAGAATGAAAAAAACTAATAACCAATAGTCCTTGGCGTACAAGCTATGGTTTTGTGGTCTCCCATAGTATATGGTCCCCTTGGTGCACCACTGCCCAAAATTAGTTCATGAGTGTGCTCAACATTTCAATCTAGATACAAGAATCATCAAAGGCTAGAAATTGAGGGTTGTGATCAACATGGATGCTATTAGGAATATGCTATGCATCCCTACTACAAGGAGCTCCAAAGAAAAAAGAATGGAGACGTTCACTGTAGAGAACATGGAAGAGTTTTGGAGGACCAGAGATTGTGCTCTAGACTTTTATAACTGAGAAACCAAAAGGCCTAAGGAATATGTAGCAAAGCCGACACAAATTCTGGTTGCGCACAATACTTTTAACTCAGACTTATAGGAGGCCTTCTCTATGATGTCTTTTGTTTTTGGCATGGAAAACAACAAGTATGTTCAAGAGTTTCAAATGGGTATGGGTTTTCAGTTGAGAAGGAAGCATTCTCTATTCTGGTATGACTTCACGGAGGTAATTGTTTGGGAGATGTTGAACCAATTCAAGGAATACAAGACACAACATAAGTTTAGGTTTTCTTCTCTCTTTGCTCACATTTTTTTGCACTAGAACCCTGACTTATTTAGACACCATTTGGGTTTGGCTTTTTTTGATGAAAGTGGGGTAAGAAGGTTGGTTTCTATGTGGACTCCCCTCTTTTCTGCAACTTATGATTACTATGCATTTTCTGAGCATTTCCTGGCTTCGATTTTGAAATATTTTAGTAAGGATGGTGAGGGTTATATACTTTTTGCCGAGCAAACCAGGTGGATGCATAGTTTCCTTCCTCCTTGCGACTAGTTCCTTGGGGAGGATTTTACTTTCATGAGGCTGGATGGTTTTACTGAGGAGCCATTCCAACTCCCAATATGCAACACAAACAGGGTGTTGGCCCTTGAGGTGTTTCAAAAACTAGTAGTTATCGACATCAACTTTTGTGGAGGAAAGAAGCAGAAAGGTTTTTTCAAGTTCCCTTTGACCTTCAATGGGGTAATAATATTAAAGAAGTAGACACATGGTCTACTAGAGGCAAAGCTAGCTCATCTAGGGCTGGTATTAATTTGTGACAAAAGGGATTATAATCCCAATAATGACGTAGCAGAGCTGAACGTTAAAGTGACTCATAACTCTTGGCTTTATTGGGAGGCTTGGTGAAATCCACGGTCACTGGACTAGGATGATCTATTTGTTGACCTAACTTATATCCCTACTGATGATAAGAGGCCACCATAGCTCTCTTTCTATTTTCCTCTGAACAAGCCTAGTGACAAGTGAAAAATTGGGGTGACCCTTCATAATCAATTGATCAAGCAATGGTAGTGGAGCGAGGAAAAATTGCACAATTCTAGATTTATCATGAGGAAACTAGATGTCTTGATTCCCTATTCTAGGAGACAGACAAGGATGATAGATTTGATGATCTATGGAACAAAGGGCATGATGATACTGATCTAGCGGGGATGAGGATGTAGATCTGGAGGAAGCCACTACAATCATGAGAAGGAAAGAGGCACAAAAGGCCCAAAAAAAGAGAACCAAAAAAGTAGTGGAGCATCTTGGCAAAGCTCCACTGAGAGCGCAAGTGACTGCATCATATTCAAAAGCCTCACGGCCATGCACATGGGCTATGAAAAGACCTAGGGTAGCCTAGTAGTCTCAAGAAGTCATAGAGGTGGACAATTCTCCACCCAAGAAGAGGCCACACACGAATGCAACTTTTGGAGAAGGCTCACAAGAACCTGCAACGAGCCAAGGGTCAAAGTCCTCTACAACTCAGGTATCTTTCTCTCCCTCTCTTCTCATTTCACAACATTTGGTTACTCCTCCTATCTCTGTGTCTCCCATTACTTCCAGTGTCAGCCTTTCCTTCTTTGCTTCTACTCTTGTGGGAGGTTTCTCCCAATTCTCCCAAATTGGACAGGCCACTTTCACTCCTCCGTGGTCTGTTCCACCTTTTGTCACAACCTAGTCCAAAACCATCATTGCTACCATTGCATCAGCTTTGAATCCAATTTCCCAAAAGATGGTATCCTCTACATCTCTACTACCACCACCGCTCCCCATGAGTCCTACCGCTTCCCAAATTGGACCTTGGCATAAAATTACCCTGTTCTCCCCATTAATGGTCTCTCTGCCAAAGAAAAAATCCTATGAGACTGTAATAATTTCATTCCCTTTTTCTCTTCCTCTCAATTCACCTTTCATTGTCAAATTGATTAGGTCACCAACACAATTTATTGATCAAGGCAACAGGACTAAGGCAACACGGGCTATCAGGCTCCAGAAGAGAAAAGATAAAGATGCAACAAAGCCTGTCGAGCCATGTGTGTAGACCCTTTTCAATGAATTTTAGGGGTCATTTTATTTTGCAACCATGACTCCAAACACCATCAAATCACAAGGGGAGATGCAACCCAAGGATTATATGATCCATGTTGTAGGGATCGATCTGGGTGCATTTGGGCAACCACAAGAAAAAGTTGAACTGATGGAGGAAACCCAACTAGTGGTGACTACTGACTTTATCAAGCATAGTCGCCAACTAAAGAAGAAGGAAGAAGAGCTAAAGAACATTAAGGAAAGGTTGGAGACCCTACTGAAAAAGGAAAAAGCTAGGGATGCTGAAATTACACGAATGTCTCAACAAGTGTAGGCAGAAAAGGCCAAACTCTAGGAGGAACTTGCAAAGTTATAGTCCCTAGATCCCAACCTAGTTTCCAGAATGCAACAGAAAAACCAAAAGTTACAAGATCAATTGGCTTAGGAAAAGAGAGAAATGCAATAAAAGAATGAAGAGATTTAGGATCAATGAGCTCAATTGGAGCAGGAAATGCAATAAAAAGACAAGGAGTTCCATGGCCGACAAGCTCAGTTTGAGAAGGAGATCTAGGAAGTAAAGCTCTCCCTAGAAAAAGAATCCATAACTAGAGGCCAGGCTGAGGAACAATTTCTTGCTGAGTTAAGGACTCTATAGGAATGACTCTCCACTACGGAAAAGAGAATTGAAGAGTTGACATAGGATGTTGGGTTGAGGGAGATGGAAATTGGTCTTTTGAAAAATCCTTCCCAACCCCCTACCACCCATATGGATCTCCTTTTGGTAGCCTAGCAGCTATATATCTCCTACTGGGAGAGAGTTAAGACTTTATGTCTGACTCTTCAACCGGCGTTCCAATTCATGGTGGAAGCGACAAGCTAAGTAGGGAAGTGTGTGGAAAATTGGAGCAAGTTCCACAGTTCATTGAGGAAAAGGTGCCCAAGGTAGAGAAGTTGCTAGAAAAGTTGTACACGGTTGAGAATGCAGACTTGGTGAATGCAGGGATTGAAGATCGGAGGTTAGCTGCCAAGAAGGCAAGGGAATTCATTCGTTTTCATGCAGCCATCCTCTAGGCTAGTAATTGCTCGACAACACTGAGTTGGACTATGAAAAAAATGTGGATGTAATTCTCCCATTTGACTCAAATGGAATTGCCTTCCCCTTTCCTCTTTGATGATTCAGTGGCCACGGTGGAATATATTGCAGCAAAGATCAAGGAAAAGTAGTAGGATTTATCTTCTTTCCAATCATTCAGCCAACCTCCCACTACAACAAACATAAAAGGAATCACCCATCAGATAGCGTGGCTTCTCTTTCAACTTGAGTCAAGGATCGAGATCTCCATGGAGCTGCCCTTCAAAGAAATAATTGATCTGCATGAGGCGCAAGAGCTACGTGCCCTATCAATGCCTTCCTAGGTTGGTTGGCTACCTTTGTAGACTAACCTTTCAAAGATTTGATTGTTTCCCAATGGATAAGGTTCTAGTCTTCACACCATAAATTTTGGGTTCCCATTCTACTGGCGAAATGCCCCTGATAGTCATCAAAATCTATGGATTAAAAATCCTCCAAGCTCCCTTCGGGTTGATGTTGTTGATTTTTCATTTTGCACTGGCCCATGCCTCATATGTTTAAACATTCTCGAGCTCCTTTTTGAAGTGCCTATGCCAATTTCTCCATGTGTCCACCATGCACTCCTTGGAAGGATTTCTTCCCTTATTTCTCCTTCGAGGCCTTCCCTTTCACTAAGTGTTAGCAGCATGGGCCTTTGCAAGCTCTCTCCCCTTTGCTTCTCTACCAAGCTCTGCCCGTGTGGCATGTTGCATCAATTCATGGGCAACCTTTTGGCAGACCCCATATCCAACACTTGAAATGAAGACTTATCAACGTGTCTTCTCCATGGGGAATTTGATCGCAAGGAAGAAAAGAATGAATATGAATCCCCGTCATTGTGCCACGTATCCTAACCAACTTTCTAGGCGGGCAACACGTGTCTTCATGGGATTTTTGCTGCTTCTACACTAGAACCACAATCATCATTTTCAGAGGGGTACATCTTGTTTGAAGGTGACTGCATTCTATATTTCAGAATCTTTCTATTTCAATGTCCTAGGGAAATAATTGTGATGGACATCATTGCTCGTGCCTAGGAATGTTTTCGGTTACTAGCTTTCTGACGGTGGAGTGATTAGATATATATACTGCTTTAATTATTTGAAAATGGGTTTAGAGAATACACAGAAAAATTATTGAAAAGACACAAGTCCTTTGTATTTTTTTTTATTATTGTATTAAGACTCACAAATTGTGCCATTTTGTTCGGCCTCTCTGTTTCTTAGTTAGTTGAAAAAAATTATACTGTACTATTATTGTACCAAGTAGTTTATTTGCAAAACTTCTATAATTTCAATACAAGTTTTTTGATTCAAACCATGTCTTGAACTCTTCTTTTCAGTGAATGTGTATGGAAGTTATTTTATGTTATTTGATAGACTTCTTAGGTTTTTCATCTATGCTCTCTATTATTTTCGGACATGCAGATTGTTGAACGAGCTCTTAAATCCCATCTGAAAGGAAGATTTATTGTGCCCATAATTAACTCTTGGTGCATCACCTTAGATTAAACTTTATTTTATATATCTACTTCCTTTTCCCATTCCAAACCCCCCAAAATATAGAAGGAGCCAGCTTCTTTAAAAAACCTGGAGGTTACTTAGTTTAGCGCAATTGGTACCCCATTAACTGAGTTTCCCATAAGGTTGTTTGCCTAGAAATTTTAGGCATCAACAGTCTGCATCAAATATCATCATTCATCAAATAGATATATAAATCATACATCCATCCATATCATATAAATGCATCAAAAAATGTACAAAAACACATGAGCATGTATAAATCATCATCCATAATCATCTATAAGCATCCATAATCATATCATAACACATAATAAAGCTGAATCAAAACATGGTATATCTCATATATTCTCAAAAATGAGAATATAATATACATCATCAAGTAACATGTGTGATATCCAAATATACAAAAAAATACATATACACAAGGCCTCAGTTGGGCCGATGCATGTATATACAAAATATCATGTCTATATAAAGTCTCTAAAACAATAAACATCATATAAAGATCAAGAAACCTTAGCCCTGCCAGTTGTATCATGATGGAGATCTCAAATGCTCTTGGCTCTAATGGGGATATGGCTACAACATAATTGGACACTGATGAGGCTACCTAACTGATTGACCACTTGACTCTACACCTGTTTGTGTACTCAACTCTCCAAAATGAGGTCATCTCTATGATCTCAAAATAAAAGCCTCATATAATGTCTGATAATACGTACATCTTTGTAATGGTTGATCCTAAAGGACCTAGTATTAAGCAAGGGGAATAAAAGAGGCTAGTGATAACTGTAATGCTAAAAAAATCTCACTTACCAATTATAACCCTTAATCTCCAAATTAATTTAATAGGATAAAATTAATATAAAACGGTGTAGGAAAAGAGGAATAATTAATTACTTTCATCACTATATTTAAATTCAAAAGGAATATCATACATCAATGAATCAAGTATATCAAAACAAGGTCGATACTTCACTAGACTTAGCCATGTAGGATTGCTCGTAAGTTATCATAATAGCAATACATGTAATTAAGATAATGACATGCAAATTAAGGAAATAACAAGATCATAAGTGCATCCACAAAGAAATCATGACACAAATATTTTCATGAGTGGAAAATCCTCAAAGGGATGAAAAACCACTCGTAAAAGTGTCATACTGGCTTAATAAAATGCCTCACTGGCAAAGCCTTACTGGCTACAAATTCTCAATGGTAAGAAGGTGCCTCATGGGCAATGATCATACTGTCACACTTCCATGACCATTCATTACACATTTCAAGATATCATGAATACCAAACATAACAAGGAACACAAGGGAGTTCCTTTACAGTTTAAATAAGTCTACAAGCAACACTATCAAGTTCACCATTGAATCATCCTTGCACCTGAAATTATAGTAAGGTCAACACTATCATGAATCACTCCCAAGTGTTAGTAAATGAGACAACTCTACCTCCAACGACCTCTCATATTTCACACAAGTATGCTGAAAAATCATAAGCTTTAAGAAAGTAATCCTAGTACTACTAAAATGCATGCATGCCCATTCAATTGTAACAAAATTGCTTGCATCATTGATTCATAGAGGGTTCAACAATAATAAGACCATAAAAGAGTTATGAAGGTATAGCTTATTTAGGTACTACCAATTCATTCTATTAAACTTAGTCACTTAATTTAACATATTCATCAATTCATCCAAAGATTCATACTATATTCACATGGTCCAAGCTATCTAGTGGTTAATCAATACCATATCTTAGATTCATATTCCAATATCAAGTCACATTTGCCTATTTGAAAATCATTTAGACATCGCATTGGACAACAATTGTAAATAACTACCAAGTAAAACATGTACTAAGTGTTCCAACATTAACATTGCATATCTACACACTATAGGTAAAGTAGCTACCACTTTCATCATACTAAATATATCATATTTACCATAAGATTTATGATCATAAGAAGATAAAACATTTGCAAAAATTCTAATGAAAAGATATTAGGTTTTTCTTAAGTGATAAATCATTATGGCTCATTTACATTGCCAGTTAATGCTATCATATAAATAATTGAACTATTCTTTAATTCTTCCATCATTCTCCTAACTTGAGTTATGAAGAAGGCTTAGAATATGGCGAGAACTTCAAGAAAAGACCACAAATAATTACATTCAAACGAGCATTTTATATCATGAAAGGGAAAGTATTTACATAAGATGGCTCTAAAGCACTTGAGATAACCATGTGGTTTTAGTCTCAGAGAGAATGGATATGTAATATTTTTAAATAGGAAAGAACAAATATGGCAGATGGTTAAAAATAAATAAATAAATAAATAAGTTTAGGAATAAGTTTATTGGGTAATGGTAAATTCTTACTACTTTTCTTTTCCTAGACAAATTCTTGATTTCAAAACATTTGAATATGAAGATTAGTGGCAATTTCTACAGAATAATATAAAACCTTAAATAATTTGAGGAGCCTTAAATTAATGACAATTCGAGAACTTAAAATTTAAAAGTTCAAGCAGATTTTTACATTTCTGAAATGGAAAGGCTCCTAAAATTACCTATTAATTCCACACTACGGATTGTTAACCAAGCCCAAACTTAATGCACACTAAATAATCTCTATATAGGTGCCAGAGAATTTGTAGCAACATACAATGTTTGCAAACACTATGAAAGAAATATTGGGGTTTCATAGAGAATTACTTATAAAGAATTCCTCCTCACACTAAGGTCACAAGTACGAGCGAGAACAATACTTGGAATGTATGTGTTTTGAAGTATGAGTATAGTAACTAGCAGTGAAGTTAATTACAAATCACAGGAATGCGTGAAGCACCAATGGATTTTATGAGCCCGATTTGTAATTGAAAATGTCCAAGAAAGGTTTCCAAATCTAAATGGTAGCAACAACTAACAACAGTAGACAAACTCAAGCATGAATATTCCTCAAATTATGTTTGAGTGCATTATCATATTTTCACCAGCTTCTCTCCATACACTTACATTTAGACCTGAAGTTCAAGGGTTAATTTTATATGCACTGTAGTGGTTTGAGGGTAGGACTACATCACTAAAACAAAACACAACAGTTAATGCATAATGGTTACTACTACAAAAATCTAGCAAAGTTCAAAGACTAAACAAATGGGCAGTTGAAAGCATCCATACCCAAATTGTGAATGCATTGTTGAAGCCTATTTGAATCAGCAATAGGATTGTTAGTGAATACTGTCTCCCATAGTCTATACACATATATTAGTTTAACAAGGTGATCTTCACATTTTTCACAAATTGAAAGTTTCATTTTGAACGGTGAAAGCCATAGGGACCAGTGTTTCCCCATTGGGGGGGACGTGCCTGTGGAGGGAAATTCCCTCTCCATAGGCCGCGGCTTGTGGAGGGCGTTTCCTCCACAGCGCAACCCTCCAAATGGGGAGGGTGCGGCTAGAAAGCTCCCCCCTCAATCATTTCCTTAAGTTTTCCAAATCAAAATAAAGAGAGAGATACTACTGTTCAAAATAATTGCTTTCAATTTTGGAATACTGTATAAATATGTGTTATATATATTCAGAGCTATATAAATATATACATTTATCATGCTGAATATTAAATGAATAGGAAAACTCACTTTCCAATTATATATATATTAGAGTGAATAAAATAGAGAGCAACTATGCCATGCTAAATTTTGCAAGTAATACCTCTAATTAATTCGTTTGTAAGCATTGCATGACCACTGTCAATCAAATAATGGCAATAATATTTCAAGAATATATCTTCTTGAATATATCCAGTCTGTTATATATATATATATATATAACTAAATATAAATTATTAATGAAGTCTGAAATACTATTATAAATGAATAGGAGTAATCCACACAAATTTTTGCAGCAAGAACAAATTGGAGCCTCAATCCAATATATAAATTATTCATTACAAGGGGATTTCAAAGAGTATGAGTATATATAAATGAACAGGAGTAAAACTATAGAAAATATAGGATTCAAAATAGTAAACACCCAAATACAGTGAAAACACACAAATAGGTTTTAGGAGAATTTCAATCTTTTCACAATTTAGTCACTTTATCACACAATGTATAATTAAATTTACACTGGGACGGATTTAAAAACCTGGATTTTGTTTTCCTGTTGAATATACTCTTTTTGTTTCCTCTTCTACCTGTTCTTGTTTTTCCTCTACTCTCCCCTCCCTTTCCTACCACCATTTGATTTTCTTTTTCTTTTCTACCCTCTACCCGACTCCCTTTTTCAGTTATCTTCTTGCAAAAAACAAAATAAAAGATCAAGAAAACATGTTGTTGTGTTTTCCGTTATCATTTTCCCTCCTTTTTTAAAGATTTTCCCTCCCCATCCAAAATACCTAATCTTGAAAATCTTAACAATAAAATTTGTTTCCATCCACAATATTTATTCTGGATAAATATTAAGGAAGTAACTTTTAATTGTAAATTAATTATTTGTTCAAATAAATAATAAAGAAAATCACTTTAACTGTACTTGAGATGATTTTCCAAAATCAATAATAAAGACTTACCATTTAATTACCAATAAACAATTATTCTAAATAACAAATCATTACCATTCAATTGCATAATAAAATCTTATAATAAAATTTAATTAAGTGTTTTATTTTCTTTGCTCCTTTATTTCACCATTTAATTAATATAAATAAACATACTGAAACACAAACAATTATGCAATTATCTAAATTGTATGCTAAATGCATCTGAATGACACTAGGTGCTTGTGTGCAGATTTATTTTCACCGCAAGTCGACCGCAGTCCATGTTACACACATGAGTCAAGTTTGGTCAATGATTATGAAAATCATATTATTGAATTATAATTACTTATTAAAATGGGGGTTGTGACATCCTTCCCCCCTTAAAGGATCGTCGTCTTGATGATCAACTGAACTAAAGATAGAAATTTCATACTTCTTTATTTGGTTTTACCGTAATGTTGCAATCGACCCACTTGGCAAGATATCATTTGGTTCAAGTACCTATCTATTCATAACAAAAAAATTCCAGTGACTAGCATCCATACAATTGCACACCTCGTTAGTACCTTATGGCTTCATCAATTCACTCTATTTACCTTATCTAATAAAAGCATGCATCTAATTCATTTACTTCATACAATCTTCTATCTTATGCAAAAAAGAAAAAGAAAAAAATTATATTCAAAGATATTTACTAATAGAAGGGAAACAATTATGATCATTTTTTCAACATTCCTACTCACATGAGATGTCAAAATATTTACCTTTATGATGAATAACAAGCATCCCATACTACCTATTATCATTATTAGTAAATGAAAACACTAATAAAAAAGAAAAGCCTCAGTAATCAAAAAATGCAAACCAATTACATTTAGGTCTTCCTTTTGATTAAAAACATGAAAGATAAGAAGATCGAAAAATTACATATGATCATCAACATGATTACAATCATCAAAGATAAGATCGCTTACTAATACGAAAGGTTCGAGTTGATTACTATAGCAACCCGGAATACCAGATGTCTGGAAGTTCATCAAGAGCTTGACATTGATTCAACCTGTTACTAAATTTCTCAACAACAAGTAAATCTTAATCTATAATTGGAAAAGTATATTTCTATTAACCAGGATTTTTGTAAATGTATGGCATGCATAATCCTTTACCTTTTTACAAATGCAACAAGAATGCATCCAAGAGAAGTGCATTACATTAATTGAATGAACAATTCATTCAATGATTCATGCTATGATACATATCCAAATTCTGAATTTCATAAAGAAAATATAACATTTAATCAATCTTCAGCTGCCGTAACCTAATGGTTTTCAGCAAGCTGAAGGTCAAAGCATGGTTAAGGTGCTTTTCCCACCCAACCATGAAGCATAACACTTCCCCGGGATCCTTCCTAACTCGAAGAACACCAGGCCCTGCATGAGGCACCTAGAAACCAATAATAATAGGGCAGGAGGGAAACTCTCGATGCATGCCTGATGCCTTATATGCATTCTTATACTAGAATGAACATATTTCTTGCATACAGGATGTGGCAGAGAAACATATATATATATATATATTCGAGGAATTCATTATCCATCTATTTCAATGGTACAACTCGCTTTGGCCAAAGCATATATAGAAGAAAATTTGGTTGATCTTGGAAAAGAAGATCACCTTCTCTGTTAATCCACATTCAACATCCTGTCCCGAAAGGTAAGCTTAAAATTTCTCACACACCACACTTTCAAGTAAGGAGATAGAGGTACATCCATAACATGAAATATATATACATAACATGTATTCCATGAATTATCCACATATGCTCAAAGAAATTTCATATAACATTATCAATGTACATACACCAATAAGGGTGTTACAAATCATCTATTTCAATGATACAGTAAACAAGAATACATAACCTCTAGTTCCTAACTCACACTAACATGGAACATGTCTAGTACACAATGTGCAATACTCATTCAAGTTTTCATACAATGAATATAGTAAGTGCATCTCTCTCACAAGTGCATTGCTCGCACACAAGGCAAAATATGCATAAATTATAGTAGTGCAGTTATAATGATCATTATTCGATCTACTGAACACAATGAGTATGAAAAGTATATCCCGCACACAAATGCAAAATGAAATAGTTACTCAAGTGTTTTATCCACACAAAGAAATCAAGAAATTTCTCTAGTGCATCACTCGCACAAGAGATTCAATAATATGAAATATGCATCACTTACATTAGTATAGTGAACATTTCGCGTTCAACTAAAGTGAGTATTAAAGCAGAAATTTTCTATGATATGCATACAATCATTCATACAATTATGTCATTCAAACAGAGCATGAGAAGTGAATTATTGCATTGGTATCACTCTCATATAGTACATATGTACAAGTACTTTCATTAAAACAAACAAGCATATAAGTTTCATCACCTCATTCACTTATGCCTTGTCTAATAGACATATCAAGTTATGTATCAAATCAACTTCTGTCATGAATTGCCAATGAAGATTCTCAAGACATCAGAACCTTGCATTTTTTAAAGATCTCATGGATTCAATCAGATCCAATTCTTTAAGGAATAAGACGTTGCTCAATAATCAACTTGTCTTTAAAAATTTCATCTTAGGTTTCCCTTTCCTCAAGAAGGCTCAACTAATATTTATCCATTATCCACAACTTTATTTACTACACAGGATTTCTTCCTTCCTCTCATCGAGAAGTTCTCCTTTTCTTCTTCCCCTTGTATCTTATCAACTCATTTATCCTTTAAGTCATCAGAGAGATCTCTCTTTACAATATACTTCTCTTATGAATTTACTTTTACTGCCACCTCATCATTCATAGGTTGTCACCTTATACTATCCATCTTGGCTCACTTCAGATAACACTATAATTTATCCATCTTAGAATCACCAATTCATCAAAAGAATCTTAACTTGTAACTTGGGTTCTCTATTCAATACAACAGGTTCACATACCATAATGCAACCTAAGCATAGAAGACTCAAGGTCTGAGTGTTGAACTCGAGTGCTCTGATACCAAAATGTAATGCTCGAAAAATATCACTTACCAATTATAACCCTTAATCTCCAAATTAATTTAATAGGATAAAATTAATATAAAATGGTGTAGGAAAAGAGGAATAATTAATTACTTGCATCACTATATTTAAATTCAAAAGGAATATCATACATCAATGAATCAAGTATATCAAAACAAGGTCGATACTTCACTAGACTTAGCCATGTAGGATTGCTCATAAGTTATCATAATAGCAATACATGTAATTTAGATAATGATGTATGCAAATTAAGGAAATAACAAGATCATAAGCACATCCACAAAGAAATCATGACACATAGATTTTCATGAGTGGAAAATCCTCAAAGGGATGAAAAACCACTCGTAAAAGTGTCGTACTAGCTTAATGAAATGCCTCACTGGCAGAGCCTTACTGGCTACAAATTCTCAATGGTTACAAGGTGCCTCATGGGAAATGATCATACTGTCACATTGTCATGACCATTCATTACACATTTCAAGATATCATGAATACCACACATAACAAGGAACACGAGGGAGTTCCTTTACAGTTTACATAAGTCTACAAGCAACACTATCAAGGTCACCATTGAATCATCCTTGCACATGAAATTATAGTAAGGTCAACACTATCATGAATCACTCCCAAGTGTTAGTAAATGAGAAAACTCTACCTCCAACGACCTTGATGGAACTTCATTAATTTTTTCTCCTTGTGTTCTGCTCATGCCATGCCTGGTGTTACTGGTCTCTCATGGTGTCAAAATTTTCCCTGGGTTGGGGGTTTTAGCCTTATTTTTATGAAAAACCATTGTGTTTATTTTACGCCTTGGTTGGGATCTATTTCGCTGTTACTTTTTGAGGGGTTCTAAAATGACTTATGTCCTATCGTTTCGTCTAAGCCGAGTCCCTTTGTTTTAATTTTTGTTTCCTTCGCAAGGTTTTATTTTCCTAAGTCTTGGTTGGCCCCAGGTTTCATCATTTAAAAACAACTTATGTCGTTGTTTACCATTGGCCTAGTGATGTCCCCTTGTCCTTTTAATAATTTTTTTATTTTGCAGAGGGATCAAATTTGCGCTACCGTTGATTAATTGCTTTCAGATATCAATAGTTTCCCGCCATCGCATGATTAGGAATTGCAGGATCTTTACTGATTGCGATATCACAGGAGGGCGCCACGTGCCCTTTCTGAAGGATGAAATTTACGCGACCATTGATGTGCTATCTTTTGATCTCAGCCACTCCATGCCATCCCGCGATGACCCCACCACACTACTTTGGTCGATCGCGATATCACGGGCGGGCGCCACATGTCCTTTCTGGTGAGGCCGATGGGGATAGGCTTGGTTGACCATCGTTCGAACAATTATCATCAGATATCAATGGTTTCCCACCATCGCGTGATCCAAAATTGCAAGGTTTTTAATGATCATGATATCCTAGGTGGGTGCCACGTGTCTCATCTGATGAAGCTGAAGGAATAAAGGAAATACTATGGTACATTAATTCATCCTTAAATACATTAAAGGGCGGGTTACTAAAGTGTTCTTATGATGCACATGTTTTAAATCAAGGGATATGTTATAATCTAGGTGAGAAAGCTGCTTGATGGATAATGATAAGGCTGGCGACTATGTTGAAGGAACAAGATCACTGATGCTCAAGATCTATGGTTTCCCGCCACCGCGTGATCCAAAGTTGCAGGATCTTTACCGATTGCGATATCGCGGGCGACCGCCACGTGGACTTCCTTGGCAGCGTATGGTATGGTGGGCCCCTTATTTTCCATGTTGGCGATTGTGTTAGCTTATTTTGAAGATGACCGTTTAATCATTTTATCTAACTGAAGGATCAATGGCTAGAATTTGAATCTGTATCAAATATGGTTGGAGCCATTCGTGCAGTGTGTGAGTGAGCTTTAATGGTGGATGAGACACTTACTGGCATGATTTGATCAAAATAAAATCAATTCTCCTACTTTATTTGTATCACAAAGCATTCAAGTATTTCGTGAAGTAGTCTCAGAGCCGAAAGTGAAGTTACGAGTCTCTGCAACCAGAATTTGGGACTTCTGCAAACAAAGTCGTGAGTTAATTTCTGTGCCTCCCGGTCATTCTGCACTTGAATTTGGGAAAAGATTAGTTGTGCTTCTCATTGAACTTGTTGATAAATGTGTTAGGGCTATAGTTTAATTATAGTTGTGAGAAATTGCAGTGTTTTGTTATGTAATTTCCTATCTTTGGTTAGTCTTAGCTATTTGAAGTGTAACGTTGTAAAGAGGCCCTAGTTTGTCTGAGATGGCACCACCCAAGCAACATTCTGGCCAAATTGACTATTTAAGAAGAAACCTATATGATGATATCCTGGATCAATTTACCTTGTCAGCGAATGATAGAAAGAAGGGATTGGTTCTAATGCAAGGGAAAATCCTGGGGGAGGGGTTAGTGTATAATTTCTCCAACATTGCCGATGCTAGGGTTCCCCTCACATGTTTGGAAATGTTCAAATTGTGGTATGGATAGAGGAATTTTCCTCACCCTTTTCAAACGGCTGGATGTATGATATGGGGAAGCTGGTGGTACCAAATTTGTTCCCTGATGTAGACCTGCTTAGGGCAGTGGCTGCAAGATATGACCCTATTACACTGGTAATCAGAGATAATGATGGAGGGGTTCTGCTAAGTATTAATAGAGAAGTCCAACAGATATTTGACTTGAGTAAACCGAGTGAAGACTTGGTTCCTATAAATCTTGAGGAAATGAAGCAAGAATATGCAAATTTGAAGTCTCTTTTTAGAGCTAAGTTGCTTCCACCTCATCTGGCTAGGGAAGGGGGTTCAAGATTTCATATCAACCCAAGTGACCAAGAACCTTTCAGATTAAATTGTTTTGTAAATCATTTCTTGGCCACTTTCTATTCATTGTTTCAGATTTTGGGTTTCAGTCTTGGTGTGGTGATGCCCATTGCTTATATGTTCATGGGGGTGCAAATACAACACCCTAACTTCTTTGTGACATATGACTTTGCCCCTTTCTTGGTTGAGATGATACATGAAGGGCTGTCAAAGTTGCAGAAAAATGATACCGACACTCAATTCTTTTGGTATTCTATGCTGATGCATTTGTTCTTGTTCAAGAATGTTGATTTCTTCTCTGAAAAGATGAAATTAGGGCAATCGGTTGATGGAGAAAGATTGTCAGTACAGATATGGGCTGCAGATTTATCTTGTAATAAGGAAAGCACCAGTTATGTGCAATTTGATAATTGCTTTGCTTCTAGATTGAGGGCTAGACTGATGGTGAATGTACCTAGGATCCCTGAGGAATTACATGATTTCCTCAAGCCAAAGGGGAGGAAGCTAGAATTGAAAGTTTTCCATATCTGGGGTGACATTATCCCATACCCAGTCAACATTGTTTTGAGAGTATATGATTTTCAGGGAACCCCCCATATATTTCCATACAATGTGCTACCAAGAGTGGGGTTTGTAGAAGTTATGTGGAAAATAGGTTGTATCCATGAGGACAACCTCATTGGGAGGGGTAAGGGAACATTTTTTTCTGATTATACAGTGGTGTTTAATTTTTCTTGTTCAAAAGAAGGTTGGGTGAATTTTAAGAAATTCTTTGATGATTACCATTTGAGATTTGGTCCAAAGTGGCAGCATGATCTTGAGGGTTTCTTTGCTCTTTTCAGACAAAGAATAAAAGTTGGCAAGTTTGTGCATGAGTTCAACTTCCCTGAGGACCTGATTAGAAATGAGTTTGACCTAAATAAGCATGAGTTGAACAAGGAGAAATGGATAGCTTATGATAAGCTATTAGATATTGTGCACAAAATGGATCCCATATATGATCCATTGTTAGATTTCAGTCCATACCATAAGAAAATTTATTTTCTAATGGGGAACTTCAAAGAGATTATGGGAACTTTGAGAACAAAAAAGGTAAATTTAGAATTGAGTCTGGGTATACAGGAACAAGGTGCTAGACCAATTGAAACAAGGCCAACATACCAGCCTACTGAAAGGTGGCCTATTTATAGGAGGAAAAAGGATAGTAGCAGTGATGAGGAAGAAGTGGATTGAAAGGGGAAGCAAATTATGAAGTTTCCTTCACAACCAGATCCAAAATTCAAAGTGCCTGGGGCAATTAAAATCATTGATTTAGAATCATTCCCAGAAGATAGTCCCTCATCACCCCCATCCGAGCCAAGCCCTAAAAGACAAAGAATTGATCAACCACAGGAGGATCTGATGGATGAAATTATTGTTACTAATCAGGACATGCAAGATGGTATGCCTTCCCCTCCTAGGCTAGCTGAATTGGTTTTATCTGATTTAGATATGAAAGGAAAAAGTGTACAAGATGCAAGAATGGAAGCATGTAAGGAGTTTCTAGATGACAATACATTTGTAAAAACTCCTGTATTCTTGCAATTGGTATGGAGGATGAAATATGAAGAATATCAAGATAAATGTAAGAAGAGAAGAGAACTGAGACCTGACAAATTAGACCAGGAGAATGATGAGGAGGTGAAAGCTGAATTAATGGAAGAATTTAAGAACATCACTCCTGAAGAAGGAAGAAAACTGGCGAGTCAGGCTGGTGTATTGATTCTTCCTGAATGTGACATTGTAGATGTTGTAGCATTTAATGCTATTTCTAAAGTCCAAGCATCCTTTGCAAGACTCTGAAGAGGAAGTCAAGGCAGTATTGTAAGATTTTTCCTTCAGTGAGGAATATGAAACTTTGGAAATTTGGGCATTGGCCCCTCAGGGAAGAAAGCCAAATGTTGCAGATATTAATCCAAATTTCAGAGGAGGATTAATAATAAAGAGAGCTTCAGAGACCTCAACCACTGAGGCCACTAATTTGACTATGAATGTGGCCAAATTGGCCCAAAAGACTGCTAAAAGGTAGGAGGCTGAAAAGAAGAGCCTAATGGAGAAGTATAATCTCTTGATTGAGGAATACAACAAGATGCAACAAAAAAATGTTGAGTTGTAGACTGAGGTGGAAATGTTTGAGTATAAATAGATTGGGGAGACATCAAGTGCTCTAGGGACCAGTACATTACCTTCCATAGCAGGGTCAGTGCCTCCTGCTTCTCCAATTGTTTCCACACCAGGGTCTCCCAGTCAGAATCCTTCCCTCACCCCTCCTTTAGAACAAATTGATGAAGAAACAAAGTGCTCAGTTGATCCTACAAAGAAGCAGTTCTTGCAAAGAATTGATGAATTATAGGCATCTTTGAAGGTAAGTGAGGAGGGATCTTTCTCAAGGAAAAAAGAGATTATTACTACTGTCTTGAGGCATTTAAATGAAAAGGTTGATAATAAATTTCTATCTATACATTCTTTATATTTTTTGTTGTTAGATGCAATAAAGAATATTGATAGGGATCAAGAGGTAGTGATACCATTGATTGAAAATTGGATCCCTACGGCCAGTGATTTGGATGTCATGTATAAAGCCTCAAGGTTTGATACAAATAATAGGCCCCAATCATTAAAGCCTACTCAAGTATTATTTAAGTCATTGTAGGGTTTTCAGACCCTACCAGATGATTTGAGTAGGAAGATTAGGGAGTTGGTGAAAAATTTCAATGATTGGGGTAACACATTGTTACCTGATATAATTGATGAGCAGGGGAAAATCGGGTTACTCTAACAATGGCAGGATCAAGCAAGTGAGGTCATCAATGATCAAATTAAGTTAATTTGTGATGACTCATATTATGATTTTTTGGTGAGCTGTATGGATAAGATTATTAGCACCAGCTCATTTTTGGAATATTTTGAAAGGGATGCAGATCAAGTAGTGGTAAAGTACACACCTTATAATGCCAAGGTGAATGAGGTAATTAATTTTGACTGGCCGATTGATGAAGAATACCAGAAATGGGTAACTAAATATTTGACTAAGAAAGAGTAAAAGGAATTGACTATTAACGGGTGGTAAATCAGATGTTGCAGTTACAACGGTTCTAGTTTTGCGTTGATGGCTTTCTCGGCGTGGGTTTCTTGTGGTTTTTGTTGTTGCATCAACTTTCCTCAGCTGACATGATGAACAAGAATATTCTCCAAGGTGATGGTTGTTGTAACAATTTTTGGAATATCACCAGGTGTGCCAATTGGCTGGTGACATGTGTACTTTCTAGCCCGATGCTTGTTTGCTCCTTCATTTTCTATAAGAAGGATTTCAAGGCCAGAAGTATGGGTTAGCAAGTTAGATAATTTTTGTCGAGTCTAGGTGAAGTTGCAGAGCAAATTATAAAGTCCGATGGTTTTAGAGAGAAATGAAATTTAGGTTTTGAGTTCATGGGAATTTAATGTTGTATAACAGTACTAGCATTTGAGTTGAAATGATAAATTCAAACTCATGTCTCTCCACTGTACATGCATATCTGAATTTTGAATAAGATGACTAAGGGTTGTTTCATTCATCTCACTGTTGTGATGTATGTGATCCTTATTTTAGATTTAATTCAAGGAATTAATTAAAATGTTTGAATGGGATTATAGGTGGATATGTTCTGTATAAGGATTTGATAAGTAGTATTGGGATAGAATGCATATTGATAAATTTGTAATGCAATATTGTCAAGGATCTTATATGTTATGTATTAAATCTATCATAAACCTCTAGATGCTTATCAATTTGACTCCTACAATGGATATATGGCACTGATCTAAGTTATACTTATTCGTGTAGTTCAATAATTGTTCATCTTTTCCTAGAGCTTGCTACAAATTGCAAATCAATGACTACCTTATACTGTGGATTGTGTTGTAGTTATCTCATGCTCCAAATAGTTGATATTACTGATGAACAACCAATTTAATTCAGTATTATCCTATCGTGTTGAGCTATTACGTGAGATTATATGTTATTAGTAATGTTGTTTATGATAATGGTACAAAGGTTGTAAAAACATTAAGGGATCACCCTCCCGGGTCTTGCAAAGTCCGAAGTGTAGGAGGCTTCTTAAAGTCCTCGTCAGTTGGTCCAGGTCCTTCGAGCTGCCCTTTATTGGAATTGGCAATTCCATAGGTAGATTAGAAGACCAACCTGGTTACATTGTAAAAAAGAACCAACAAACCTCTCATATTTCACACAAGTATGCTGAAAAATCATAAGCTTTAAGAAAGTAATCCTAGTACTACTAAAATGCATACATGCCCATGCAATTGTAACAAAATTGCTTGCATCATTGATTCGTAGAGGGTTCAATAATAATAAGACCATAAAAGAGTTATGAAGGTATAGCTTATTTAGGTGCTACCAATTCATTCTATTAAACTTAGTCACTTAATTTAACATATTCATCAATTCATCCAAAGATTCATACTATATTCACATGGTCCAAGCTATCTAGTGGTTAATCAATACCATATCTTAGATTCATATTCCAATATCAAGTAACATTCGCCTATTTGAAAATCATTTAGACATCGCATTGGACAACAATTGTAAATAACTACCAAGTAAAACATGTACTAAATGTTCCAACCTTAACATTGCATATCTACACACTATAGGTAAAGTAGCTACCACTTTCATCATACTAAATATATCGTATTTACCATAAGATTTATGATCATAAGAAGATAAAACATTTGCAAAAATTCTGATGAAAAGATATTAGGTTTTTCTTAAGTGATAAATCATTATGACTCATTTACATTTCCAGTTAATACTATCATATAAATAATTGAACTATTCTTTAATTCAATCATCATTCTCCTAAATTGAGTTACAAAGAAGGCTTAGAATATGGTGAGAACTTCAAGAAAATACAAGAAAGATAATTACATTCAAACGACCATTTTATATCATGAAACGGAAAGTATTTACATAAGATGGCTCTAAAGCACTTTAGATAACCATGTGGTTTTAGTCTCAGAGAGAATGGATATGTAATATTATTAAATAGGCAAGAAAAAATATGGTGGATGGTTAAAAATAAATAAATAAATAAATAAGTTTGGGAATAAGTTTATTGGGTAATGGTAAATTCTTACTACTTTTCTTTTCCTAGACAGATTCTCGATTTCAAAACATTTGAATATGAAGATTAGCGACAATTTCTACAGAATAATATAAAACCTTAAATAATCTGAGGAGCCTTAAATTAATGACAATTCGAGAACTTAAAATTTAAAAGTTCAATCAGCTTTTTACATTTCTGAAATGGTAAGGCTCCTAAAATTACCTATTAATTCCACACTACGGATTGTTAACCAAGCCCAAACCTAATGCACACTAAATAATCTCTATATAGGTGTTAGAGAATTTGTAGCAGCATACAATGTTTGCAAACATTGTGAAAGAAATATTGGGGTTTCATAAACAATTACTAATAAAGAATTCCTCATCACACTAAGGTCACGAGTATGAGCAAGAAGAGTACTTGGAATGTATGTGTTTTGAAGTATGAGCACAGTAACTAGTAGCAAAGTTAATTAAAAATCACAAGAATTCCCAAAGCACCAATGGATTTTATGAGCCTGATTTGTAATTGAAAATGTCTAGGAAAGGTTTCCAAATCTAAACAACAGCAACAACTAACAGCAGCAGACAAATTCAAGCATGAATATTCCTCAAATTACGTTTGAGTGCATTATCATATTTTCACTAGCTTCTCTCCATACACTTATGTTTAGACCTGAAGTTCAAGGGTTAATTTTATATGCACTGTAGTCGTTTGAGGGTAGGACTACATCACTAAAACAAAACAAAACAGTTAATGCATAATGGTTACTACTACAAAAATCTAGCAAAGTTCAAAGACTAAACAAATGGGTAGTTGAACTTGCATCCATACCCAAATTGTGAATGCATTGCTGAAGCCTATTTGAATCACCAATGAGGTTGTTAGTGAATACTGTCTCCCACAGTCTATACACATATAGTAGTTTAACAAGGTGATCTTTACATTTTTCACAAATTGAAAGTTTCATTTTAAACGGTGAAAGCCACAGGGGCCAGTGTTTCCCCATTGGGAGGGACGTGCCTATGGAGGGAAATTCCCTCTCCATAGGCCGCGGCCTATGGAGGGCATTGCCTCCACATCACATCCCTCCAAATGGGGAGGGTGCAGCTGGAAAGCTCCCCCCTCAATCATTTCCTTAAGTTTTCCAAATCAAAATAAAGAGAGAGATACTACTGTTTAAAATAATCGCTTTCAATTTTGGAATACTGTATAAATATGTGTTATGTATATTCAGAGCTATATAAATATATACATTTATCATGTTGAATATTAAATGAATAGGAAAACTCACTTGCCAATTATATATATATTAGAGTGAATAAAATAGAGAGCAGCTATGCCATGCTAAATTTTGCAAGTAATACCTCTAATTAATTCCTTTGTAAGCATTGCATGACCACTGTCAATCAAATAATGGCAATAATATTTCATGAATATATCTTCTTGAATATATCCGGTCTGTTATATATATATAACTAAATATATATTATTAATGAAGTCTGAAATACTATTATAAATGAATAGGAGTAATCCACACAAATTTTACAACCAGAACAAATTGGAGCCTCAATCCAATATATAAATTATTCATTACAAGGGGATTTCAAAGAGTATGAGTATATATAAATGAACAAGAGTAAACATATAGAAAATATAGCATTAAAAATAGTAAACACCCAAATACAGTGAAAATGCACAAATAGGTTTTAGGAGAATTTCAATCTTTTCACAATTTAGTCACTTTATCACACAATGTATAATTAAATTTACACTGCGAAGGATTTAAAAATCTGGATTTCGTTTTCCTGTTGAATATCCTCTTTTTGTTTCCTCTTCTTCCCGTTCTTGTTTTTCCTCTACTCTCCCCTCCCTTTCCTACCACCATTTGAATTTCTTTTTCTTTTCTACCCTCTACCCGACTCCCTTTTTCAGTTATCTTCTTGCAAAAATGAAAATAAAAGATTAAGAAACCATGTTGTGTTTTCCGTTATCATTTTCCCTCCTTTTTTAAAGATTTCCCCTCCCCATCCAAAATACCTAATCTTGAAAATCTTAACAATAAAATTTATTTCCATCCACAATATTTATTCTGGATAAATATTAAGGAAGTAACTTTTAATTGTAAATTAATTATTTGTTCAAATAAATAATAAAGAAAATAACTTTAACTGTACTTGAGATGATTTTCCAAAATCAATATTAAAGACTTACCATTTAATTCCCAATAAAAAATTATTCTAAATAACAAAGCATTACCATTTAATTGCATAATAAAATCTTATAATAAAATTTAATTATTTCTTTTATTTTCTTTGCTCCTTTATTTCACCATTTAATCAATATAAATAAACATATTGAAACACAAAAAATTA
The DNA here is from genome assembly GCA_007258455.2 of Sequoia sempervirens. Taxonomy (NCBI): domain Eukaryota; kingdom Viridiplantae; phylum Streptophyta; class Pinopsida; order Cupressales; family Cupressaceae; genus Sequoia; species Sequoia sempervirens. The sequence continues at coordinate 151,944,045 of VDFB02358134.1, read as the reverse complement.
TGCAATTATCTAAATTGTATGCTAAATGCATCTGAATGACACTAGGTGTTTGTGTGTAGATTTATTTTCACTGCAAGTCGACCGCGGTCCATGTTATGCACATGAGTCAAAGTTTGGTCAATGATTATGAAAATCATATTATTGAATTATAATTACTTATTAAAATGGGGGTCGTGACAATAGCTCAACTGCAATTCTAAGCTCTCTTTGTGATGAGATCCTTCCTCAACCCATCTCGCTCCTGACAGAAGCCATCTCTCTCAACAATCAATGCCACCACCTATGCCTCAACCACCTGCCTCTGGATAATCTTTGCATCCCTCTAGATAACGTGAGTGTCCTTGTCCATTGTCAACTAGGCTATCTATGTTGTTGCTACTACATCCATCTATGGAGGCAGACCCTGTGGTACTTGTTGATCTTGTTGCAACAAATTAGGTTGTTGTCCATCATGGTGACCCTACTGCCAATCACACCATGCTCTATACAACTTCTCTACTATGATCTTGAGTTGTTTTTTCTCACCTCTCTGATTAGTCACACCAGCTCTACTTTGCACTGACCTAGCACTAGTAGGATCTATAAAACGAAGAGGAACACAGTGAGCCCACCACTAATAATAATTGCGTATAGTGCCAGGGTTAGCTAACCTTACTGCCTAGCTCCATCCAAATAGGGAAAGTCATCTAAACTCAACTACAACATCAGTTGAAGAGGCCTGTGTCCCCCACACCCTAACCTCTCATGATGTCCTCCCAAAACATGCATGATAATCATCCCTGAACTACATTTTCCGCTCTCCAAACTGATAAAGAACCTGCTAGGTAATGCTCAAGAAGAAAATCCACACAACCTATCAACCATTGTGTCTGATGGTAATATGGTAGTTGCTCCAGGTCATCATGCTAGGCCTCATAGCTTAGCTAGGGTCTCCAAACAAATGCAGGCATATCATCAAAAATGCTTCACCAGTAGGGTAATCAGCTAGACTAGGTGTAATGCATAAAATTTGAATATATTTAAGAGTATGGATCCTCTAGATCCCACTACAACACACCATCTATTCTAGTCACTGGGATATGCTCCCAGGCCCATACATGTAGTAGTGTCATCCCTACAGAAATGGCCATGTCGTTGTGATAGGCAGCCTCATGCATATCTCTATATAAATGTGCCAAAATATATGAAACCCAAGCATATCGGGTCCCATGCTCCATCATCTGCTCAATGTAGATACCCTAACCAACAAGAAAATGCTAACCTCTATGATTGAGCACCACAATCCCCATAATAAAACCCAATAAGACCATCAATATCAGGTCAATGATGTCAACAAATGGAGACAAGTCTATCTCTAAGTCCACCACCTAAAGACATCTAATGCCAAGAACTTGTTGCATATCATGGGTACCCTATCCAACATTGTAGGTAACGAGCACGCCGTGAATAGGAATACAGAGAATCCTCCAGGAATCCTCTAATGTGATAGTCACCTCGCCAGTTGAAAAATAGAAGGACAACGAATTAGAATGCCATCTCTCTATAAGGGTGGTCATCATAGCCCTATAACATCAAATCTCATGCATGAACATATTTATTGCAGGCCCACGACGTCTAGGAAATCACACTCCACCTCGAAGAAACTGAAAATCAAGTCAAACAACTATCACAACTATAACTCTCTAGAATAAAGTGGTTTGAGAACCACTTGCAAACATTCAACCCACAATGTTAAGGATTTTATAGAAAATCACATCATGAACCTAATACTACGAACAAACTGGCTAAATCTTTTTGGTGCAGGAGCACCTTGTGCATTTTATGCCTCCAATAGGCAATATTGTAAAATTTAAATTATCATCATGTAAAGCATGTAAAGAGGTAATGATTAGACTATTTAAATTTTAATTGAGTCACCATTAGGTTTCTATGAGGTCAATTAAGTTAAATTGCAAAATATGTCATTTTGTTGCAAAAATGAAAAAGTTGCAAAATTGTAAAAAAGTTGTAAAATAAAGAAGTTGAAGAGTCATGTGGGAAAAAGAAGGTTTAATTGGTGGAATTTGAAGGGGAAATCAAGGAAATTGGTGTAACATCTATTTAAGGCCTTGTGAAGGCAAGAAAAGCATTGCAGATTGTATTCTTGAAATAATTAGTAAATAAAGAGTACCTTGTTTTGCAATTACAATGTTATTTTCTGTTATTTATTAGTTTGTATTGCTTATACAACAAAATCAGGCCATAAATTATATTGTATTTTCTATAATAGGGATTTGGATTTCCATTAAACTTGGTTTTGGGGAATCTCATTAAGTTTCAAAACTATTTTGTGTCTTTTTACAAAAAATTGTTGAAACCCTCCTTTTAGAGGTTTTGAGAATCTAAAGTGAGTTTTTCTGCCATTCCACTAGTTTAGGCCTTTTCAATCAGTGGAATGGGTTAGGGTAGATTAAATTTTAATGTACTTATGATTTCAGGTGCAGGAGAAGTTAGAATACAAATTTTTAGTTGCTTCCCTCACAAAAAATTTAGTGTTTTCCATGAAATTAGATGGCTCCAAGGTAGAATTTGATGGAAATGCATTCAAGGATGTTGGTAAATAGTTACTAGAGCTTGTGAAGACTTATTCAAACATGTTTGAGGCTATGGAAATGTATTTTTAGGTTTGGAAAGCATAGAACCACTAAACCCCTGTTTTGCTTGGTTTAAGATGGCCTAGAATGAGGGTTTTGATACTTGGGGCCTTATGAGTCTTTCAATCTCTAAAATTTGTTGATTTGGAAGTTTTGTAACCCGTTGAAATTATTCCTAAGGTTATTTGTGGTTTTGGAGTGAAATAGAGGGTACTTGCTTTGTTAAATAGGCCTATTTGAAGCCTATTTTGCTGCAGACAGTCAATTATTCTGATATGTTTTCCAAAACAATAGTACCTAAGCTTGAAGTATGTTTAATTAGACCATAATGGGTCCCTGAAAAGGTGTCTTTTCTATGGAGATTTGTTGTGGTTTAGGAGATATATACCCAGTTTAGTGTTTATGGACTACTACAAGCAATTGATGTCATGGGTGCAAGAAATTTGGAAATCTAATAATATAGTGTTGAAAGAGGATGATTTTGTTTTCTTCCTACCAAAATCAAGTTGAATAAGGTGTATTAAGGTCTGATAATAGTTTAGAAGCATGATTTGATGGTTTGGTGCCTTTTAGCAATGTGAAATCAAGTGTTAAAGAAGTGAAATTTTGGGTGAATGTTCAATGATCTTCTCAAGTTAGTGTTTTGGGTAATTAGTACCCTTGAATGTTGAAGATGCTCTACATCACTTTCAAAATTGGAAATCACGGTCACTTTTTTGACAATAGTAGTCAGGAAATGCAATAGTGGCCCTATTTTTAGCAATAGCATTTATTTTAAGCGAAAGCGTTTAAAAATGACAAAAGCACACAAGAAATCAATAGCACACAAAATTCATATTAGTAGTCATTTCACAAGTAGAAATACAATAGAAAACAATTTTTTCAATAGTGTTGAACAATAGCGAGCAAAAAAAGCAATAGCATACAATTTTTTTGATAGCAAGAAAATTTGGCGAAAGCGACACAAACAAAAAGTACAAAAGCGGTAGAATCAAGGAAAAAGAAAAAATTTCACAAAATTACTACTATTGCTAAAAATGATTTCTAGAATTAATTACACAAAAATGAAAAGACGAAAAATAGGATCGGAAATGATACATACCGAGATACCTGTGCTAGTTGGCCTCCTGAAGTCACAGACTGCCTCTACATGATGTGGGGCACTTGGAATCCTCGGCATCGTGAATCAATAATCGTCAAAGAAAGATCTCCAGAGAGAAGAATTTACTAAGGGAAAAGAGTGCAAATGAGGAAAAATTAACCCTAATTTCCTATTTTTACCCCCTAAACCCTAATTTTTTAACCTTGGAAACCCTCCTAGGTTAAAATTATGAGCACCCAAGAACATCTAAACCAGAAATGAGGGTCCTATAGCCTATTTTTTTCTTCCTCTATGCATCTAAACTGTAATGAAACCTTGTTGCAAGCTCGACCTGAAAAATAAAATTTTCTGGCCAACCTCTCAAGGGGGTAGCCCAGTGTCATACTATCTTTCCGCTGACCACTGAGAGATATTATTTTTTTTCAAACCTTGATCTAAACATTGATTTCTTTGAAACGAAACAATCAATACTTTATCTCAAAAATGGGAAAAATGTAGACATGTAAAAATGACCTAACACATATCACACATCCTGAATGGCAGTTTTTCATTATCGTCATCATCATCACGTATATAAGTGCATTTCACATCAATTGCATCAAAAACCCTATTTTCCTCTATTAATTGAATAATCCTAAATTATTTAATTAATTCACTATTTTAATCATTAATCTAACTTTATTCCTCCTAATTGATTAAATAAACACAAGTTATTTAATTATGTCGCTAATATACCCTATTCTCCTAAATCAATTAAATTGTTATCACTTAATAGTTTAACTAAGTCACTTCCCCCTCTCTAAACTTAAAAAATTAAATTAATTATTGGACATCATTCAACATGGTCAACAAACAAATACAACTTTATTTGTTAAAATCAAACATGACTTGCACGTTCATCTCAAATATTAATTAATTAATTATCCTCACCCCTTTTATGATTGAGAAAATCATTACCACCAATTTCTCACTCTAGTTGGTTGACTAACTCATTTATTCTTCAATCCCACTAACCACTCAACCTAATTCTTCAATCCCACTAACTACTCAACTTGATTTCTTCAATCCTATAGATTATGCAATCTAAATCTATTGATTATGCAATTAGATTCCTTAATTGGATCAATCATAGAAGCTAACTGAGCAATCTATTTCCTCTCAACAGTTCTCAACCATTGATTGGGATTTTGCATTGTTGCATATCGATCATTCATCTTGAAACAAGAAATCTATAAAAAAATCTTCTACCTTCTCATAAATCATCTAGAATCTTCATTGCAAATCACTAAGCAATTATCTCTTAAGCATATTAAGAGTTATTATTGCATTCTAGCTCACCATTTACGCAAATTAAAGCTTTTGCAACAACAAAAATGGATGATTTGTATTGAATCGAGCAATTCAGCATCCAAATATCAATACAAACACAACTTCAACATGGGATGGTAACATTTTAAGGTTTAAATGGATTCAATTAAATCCTTAGGATTACATTGTTTGTTGATTTTATTATTTTAGAACTTCATTTCATGAGTATGGTTAGAATCTAATCTTGTTTTGAATTTATTTAGTTTAATTCATTGCTTATTTCCTATTGCTTTATTCCCCCTTATGCCAACTTTCACTAGGCTAAGAACAACTAGTTTCATATAACCCTTATATAGTTAATATGATTATGCAAACATGACCCACATAAAATACATCTATTGAATGTTCACTTAAAAATGATTCCCTAGTTATATCGATAGTCATAGGTTCATAGGAAAGACCACTTACTAAACTACTGATTAATGTTTTGATTTAATGGTGTGCTATTGGAGTATGGTCCCAAAACGATGCTTGTCTATTAGGTAACAAAGTTACAACACTAAGAAGAGAACAAAAAGGAAAGGACAAACATGCAACCTTGCATTTACACACAACAACGAATGTGTTACCTCACTACAAAGTATACATAGTAATCCAAACACAACTACATATATGCATATATAAAGTGAGAAAGATCATTACAATCCTTATAGTATTTTCATAAGGTAAATTTATAATCGTTCCAACAAATATGGCAAGGGAAAATCTCTAACTACATCTAAGAAACCTTCCTAAATACATGCAAAGTACCATGGCCAGATATTCTACAAAAAAATTCATTACAATACCATTTTTCTTCTATTTTTCATGTCTATAATCTATTAGTAAACTAGATAGTGGCATTAATGGGTGCCTTGCAATATTTATTGTCATTTGGAGACCACAACACAACCAACCACTTTTTAAAATTAATAAAGATTGCACTTACAATAATCATTAGGTTTAAAATGCTAAACTTCAACACTATAGCATTTCAAAATGCATAATCTAGGATCAATCCCACTCAAAATGGGTGCTTTATATTGGAAGATGGGCTTTGCATTAACTTTTTAAGCTAGGAAAATGGTGCCATAAATGTTGGTAGATGAAATCAAATTCACACAATGAATTCTTTTCATCCATATGCATTCATGAGGTCACCAAGTAGACCATGGGAATTGAAATATTGTATTAAAGACACTTAACTTGGTAGATGAGTAGGTGAGATAAAATCACAAGAAAAACCATGAAAATATGGATGTTCATATGCCACTGGAACCATTTTCATACCAAATAAGGTCTTATCGGATTTTGGGGTTCACTTACATACTTCTACATCTCACTTTTTGTATTTTTGTATTTTTGTATTTTTGTGGAAAGTAGGGCCCTTATTAGATACAAGTCATTTGTCTTGATCCATATTTGATAGAAGTTTGGAACCTTGGTGGACATATCCAGATACAAAATCTATCCTCACAAGGCCATTTGTGTGTGATATCAACTTCAAACAAGAAATCCAAGGAGAATTTGATTCCCATTGGGTTCATGCGGAAAGTCTTATAGCAAGTGAACTACACATTTCAGATAATCATTGACTTCACTTGGACTTACCTGTAAACCATTTTCTTAAATTTATTTTTCTTCATCAAACTTGTGTGGGTTAGGAAGTTCTATCAGGTTTCTTGCAAAAAAAATTCTTCCAATAGGTTCATGCAAGAATCCTCCTTGCATCTGGATTGGGTGGGAAAACCAAGAAAAACACAAACTACAATAAGATCTTGTTTGGAAGAAAAGTTCCACAAATGATGCCAGTAAGGTGGGATAACATTAGCATGATGTAGTTAATGTGGAGATGTAAAAAATAGGATGGAATAGGTTTGCAAACAAAGGAATTTGAACCAAATGAAGAAATTTGTAAATGGAAACTTAGATGGATGGAGAAAATTCATAAAAGGATTGATATGGGGAAATGGAAGTGAAATGGACAAGTGCACTTGCAATGAGAAGTTCAATTAGAGAATTTTACAAAGGAATATTATGTCACTGGGGGTGGGTGTGGGAAGATTTGCTTCATCCTTATGTAAAACTTAACGATGTAGAAAAACTTAGTTGAATTAGATGCTGCAAGAAAAGGAAAGTGAATGCGACACAACTAGATGAAATGGAAGTTCATATGATCAGAAAAAAAACCCATAGGATTGACACTTATCCAATTTTTTTTTATGTTTTCAACTTTTGTGAGGACCTACAATCGATCTACACCTTACAAGAAAACTTGACCAATCGAGACATTGTGGGGAAATTGACTCCATCCAAATAAAAGAAGAAAACTTTCAAAGGCATAAATTTTAGCCATTAATGAATTTTACAAAAATCCACATGGAAACTAAGCCTAATTTTTACGCTCCACCCAACTATGCTAAGAGATTTGAAAAAAGACTGGTCACCTATGATTGAATTTATTAGGTTGGGTGGGTTGATGCAAGAAGTTGGGTACACAAAAACTCAAAAAGTGGAAATGTTTTTGCTGTTTTTCAGAATTTGTCACACTTGGACTGAAAATTTGAGGCACTTCCACAATGAATCTTAAAAAAAGTCAGTAATATGAAATTTAGAATTTTGAATCTAGTTTCCAAATATGTAAATTATTAAAATACCCAGTTTATAGAAATTAAATTTTGATAAAGATCTATAAAAACCACTTTTTTAAAGTCCCTGTTTTTTAACCATACCAAGCAGGTGTACGGACAACACTTTTTGACCCAAATAAAATTATTTTGCTAATTCCTTTTAGGAAAAGAGAGCTAACAACATGAAGTTTGGGCTGGATTTTTTTTTGTAATTTTTGATTGAATATATTTTTTTTTAATTAATTTTTTATTGGCCTTAATTGATGTTTTTTCAAATCAACGTGTACGGACAACATAATTGGACCTAAACAAAACATTTTTTGACTCTTTTTTTTTTCATTGTGTAGAGAATTGTCTGAAGTTTGGGACCATATAATTTTTTTTACAAGAAACTTAACCAATACAAAGTTATTAAAAAACCAAAAAAACCTGATCTTTCAAGTTTAAGGCCTAGTTTGCTTAGAAATTAATTTAAAAATAACAAACTTAATCCAATTTTAACAAAAATTATATATCTAGAAAGTAGACATTGTGTTCTCTAATGGGTTTTAATTTTATAGACTAATTCAGAAAAAAAGTTCATCATCTATGTTGTCAAAGTTGGACATTTTTTTTCAGTTTGCCTTAGTTTTTTAGTTGCAGGTCAAAAGCTAAGGCTCGGATTGCCAAGCCTTTCCCGAGCCTAAAACCGGGGCTAGATTTGGTTTGGGAGATCAACTTTTAAATAACGCGTATGCGTTATAGAAACGCGTACGCGTTATTTAAATAAAACGCGTACGCGTTTCATAACGCATACGCGTTATGTTTTGCCCGTTGGCAGAAAGCAACGCGTACGCGTTACTAAACGCGTACGCGTTTTAAAAATATAACGCGTACGTTTCATAACGTACGCGTTTGTATAATAGCCGTTTTTCCCTAATTTGAAAAATACTGTTAAAACACGATTTTTTTACAGCATTCTTTTTCTGCAGTACGGACCGAAAGTGTCATTTTCTGCGTTTTTTATTGCAGATTTGTCTTGTGCAGGGCATATTCTATTCAAATTGTTGGAAGAGTAAAAGTGCAAGTTAAATTTTCTGAAGTGGAATCAAGTGCAAAAACATTTTACAAGAAGATTTGGAAAAAGTGAATTTTTGGATGTACTCATGATGATTTTGTACTTCAGAATTTATAGAAAAAATAATCTTCATAGTACATAGTTTTATTTGAATATTTGAAGGAGGGGGAAATTTTAAAATAGGTTTCTTGAATTATTGTTTTTGTCATCAAAGAGGGTTTGGTAACCATGGGTGATAAAAAAAGACAAAGAAAAAGATGTAGGAAGGTAATGACACCCGAAGAAATTCAAGCAAATAAAGATAAAGAGGCAAAAAGACAAAGGGAAAGGAGACAAAGGATTCATCAAATGAAAGATTTGGAAGCATCTAGTTCTAAGAATGTCGAAGAGGAAGCCATGAATGATGAAATCAATGTAGATGATGCAAATGTGGAGATGGTGAATATGGAAGAAAATGCAACTATGGAGACAAACCCAAATGTGCCTTCAACTTCAACTTTGAATAATATGCAAATAACTTCGGGTGTGTCTTCAAATCCACCTCCCAATGATATGGAAAATGTACCTATTCAAACAATCTATCCAGGTATGTCTTCAAACCCAAGTTTTTATAATATTGATATTGCTTGTTTAGAAGAAGCTGGATACACAATTGATGAGATTAATAATACTAGGGTTGAAACAATACATAAACAAGAAAATGATGAAATTATATCTTATGAGAATGTAAATGAGAATGAAATCCCTAATATTGATGAAAATGAGAATGAAATCCCTTTTACATTTGAAAATGAAAATGAAACCCCTTGTGTGAATGAAAATGAAACTCCATCTATGGATGAAGTTGAAAATGTTTTTTTAACAATTGAAACAAATGTGTTAAATAACCTTCGTGGTAAAGTTTCTTCAAGACAAATTAGAAATTATGGAAATAAAATATATAAAATGTTTTTTTATAGAAAGAAATTAGGATTCCAATGTCAACTCATGGTGCAATTGATGAGAATGTTTAAAATGAGAAAAGTGATGAAAAAATTAGGTGTTTTTGTAAAACCAAAAAAGAAAGATGATTCAGTAGAACAAGTCATATCTAGTGTTGCTAATGCTATTGATGTTATTGGTAAGAAAAGTCGATCAAAAGATAAGAATGCGGCTCGCCGTGCAATAACAACTGCTCTAGTTGATAAAACAGCTTCAATAAAAGAATGTTAAGTAAGATTAGTAAATGTATAAACTTAAATCCTAGAACTTTGATAAGAGCTGCTAAAAGAAGAGAAAGTATTGAAAAAGATCCTATTAATCAATGTTGGAGTTTTAGTGGTAGACTCCCAAGATCAGACATGAAATTAACTAATGAAATTAAATCTTTAATCGAAAAATTTTGGTATGATAATACAAGAGTATCACCTAACATTAGAGATGTCTTAAAATTAAGGGTGGGTTCCAAAATTTGAACCTCATCCAAAGCATCTCTTAGATATGACTCAAACCTAATTATATAAAAAATTTAGATGCTTCAATCTTACCATTGAATATTAGCATAAGTCAAAGATCATTTGAAAAGTGTAAACCTTGGTATGGAATTAATAAGCAACGAATCTCTTGTTGTTGTAAGACTCATGTACAATTTCATTATTATTATGATATATTTCGATATATACGATGCACTTTGCATGCTAACCAAATTATGCAGGACATTTGTGGTATTACTATGCCACCTGAAAGAATCAAAGATTTTATAGCAGGTTTGTTTTGTAATCCCTCTTTAAATGGAAACTCATTTTTTTTAAAAGGATGCATATCTGGAGAATGCGATAGATGTGGTAACTTTTCATTATTAGGAGAATGTATGCATGAAAGTAGTTTAGATGAATTTGGAAAACAATTAGTGGATGTAAAAAAATTTAAAAATATTGAGTATTCTTCAAAAGATGGTAAAATTGGAAGACGTGTTGAGCTAATTGTGGAAAAAGTTAGTGTGCATACTTTTATTACTGAATTTAAAGATAAGTTTGTACCTAAATATGTTCAACACTCTCAGAATGCTCATTGGCTTGATAATCAATTTCGTTTATGTAAAAACACATTTCCAATTGGAACTATATTGTCAATTGTTGATTTTGCTGAAAATTATACTCTTGCTCCACAAGAAGAAATCCAATCACAATATTATAATTCAGTGCAAGTAGCTATATTTGTTCACATTGTTTATAGACATGCTGAAGATAGTACAGAAGATAATAGAATTTTTTTGAAAGAGTACCATTTTTATGTAAGTGATAATCGATTACATTCATCTGAGTTTGTACAATATTGTTTTGATATATTTAATAAAAATTTAAAAGAGAGAGGAATTCAAATACTAGAACATCTCATATGGTCAGATAATTGCACGGGTCAATTCAAAAATGCTAGAATGTTTTATTGGCTATGTAGAGTTCATAAGGAAAATAATATCCAACACATATGGAGTTTTTTTGAAGCTGGTCATGGTAAGGGAGAACACGATGGAGCAGGTGCATGTGTAAAAAGAGCTCTTGCTAGAGAGCAACTAAAATTTGAGGATGCTGCAAAATTTAGAAATGCACGTGCAATTGTAGATTGGTGCAATACCAAATTATCTACAAGAACAAGTGAGAAATCAATAATTCGACGCTTCTTTTGGTTAGTTGAAGAAAATGATATTTTTTCTCGACAGGATTGTGAAACAATTAATGGAAGTGCAAAATGGCATTCATTTAAGAGTTCAAATGCAAACACATGGACAATATGGACAAGGGAGTTGGCATGCTATTGTCAATTTTGTATTGTAGGTGATTGGCAGGCATGTGAAAATATGGAATGGGTCGAACAATGGCAACAAAGAGCTTTAACGCCTACATTGACACATGTTCAACATGAAATGACAATTGAAGATAATCAAGTGTTCGCATCAGATGATTATGATCGTGTTTCAGATCTTGTACAAGAAGGTACATTATTTATTGAGTTGAATTTTGTATGTATGCATGTTTATATGAGTTAAATATAAGTCACTTTTTATTGAATTTTGTATTTATTTTTGTAGGACATGTGTATGTTGTTGTTGCACCTCAAGGGAATGAAGAGCAGACAGAGTACTGGTTGGCTAGATGTGTTGAGAGAAAACATAAGTTGGTACATACTAGAGTAGATGATGACAACTTTGAGTATCCAACTGGTTCAGTGGTTGTTGTTGGCACCTGGCTTCGAAAATATTTGATGAGAAAGAATGGCTTGCCTGCATTTGAAGATTATGAAAGACACAAGAAAATTATGCATTATTCACATTTGATTTTGGCAACCAATATAAAACTAGTTAGATATCAAGGGAGGCCTGCTAATAAAGTTTTATGGACAATTTCAATGGATGATCATGAGACAATCATAGATGCATTAAAAAAAGAGAGGATGCAGATGGTACAATAGAGTAAATAAATATTGGTAAGCATATCTAGTCGTATATATATTTAATTGATATATATATATATATATATATATTTGTCTTTAATCATTTCCTAATTAAAGTTTTATATCATTTTTTGTTTCAGGTCTCCCAAAATTAGATGCTTTACAAAAAAGAGAGGAGATGCACATATATTACAATGGAATTTCAATCTAGAGACAGGTAACTATATATAGTTCTAGATACATTTAATTGATACTTTATAATTGATTTCATATCCCCTTAAGCCATTCTCTTAAAACCCCTTAAGTCATCCTCTTATGTACCATTAATCCATCCTTTTGCAGCCCCTTAAGTCATTCTATCAACTACCATTAATCCATCCTCTTAGGACCTTGTAATCCATACCCTTATATATCTACCCTTAATTTGTCCACTTGCATCCACTTAAGTCACTCACTCAACACCTCTTAATTCATCCTCTTAGGACCCCTCAATCAATATCCTCATATATCTACCCTTAATCCATCCACTTGCATCCCCTTAAGTCACTCTCTCAACACCCCTTAATCCACTTTAACTCATTTTAGGGTTTAGGGTTTATGGTTTAACTCATTCTATCAACTCCCCTTAATCCACCCTCTTGCATCACTTTAACTTATTCTCTCAACTCCCCTTAATCCACCCTCTTACATCACTTTAACTCATTTTAGGGTTTAGGGTTTAGGGTTTAACTCATTCTATCAACTCCCCTTAATCCACCCTCTTGCATCCCCTTAATCCACCCTCTTATGTAAGTTTAACTCATTTTAGGGTTTAGGGTTTAGGGTTTAACTCATTCTATCAACTCCCCTTAATCCACCCTCTTGCATCCCCTTAATCCACCCTCTTATGTAAGTTTAACTCATTTTAGGGTTTAGGGTTTAGGGTTTCAACTCATTCTATCAACTCCCCTTAATCCACCCTCTTGCATCCCCTTAATCCACCCTCTTGCATCACTTTAACTCATTTTAGGGGTTTAGGTTTAGGGTTTTAACTCATTCTTACTTCAACTCTTAATCCACCCCTCTGGTACTTTAACTCATTTTATCAACTCCCTGTAATCCAATTCCTCTTTAAAATCCCCTTTAACTACCTCTGCATCACTTTAATCATTCTATCAACTCTTTAATCCACCCTCTTGCATCACTTTAACCTATTCTTCCAACTCCCCTTAATCCACCTCTTGTATCACTTCCTTTCACCTCATTCCTCTCAACTCCTCTTTTTAATCCACCCCTTACATCACTTTTTAACTCATTACCAACTCCTTAATCCACCCTCTTACATCACTTTAACTCATTTTATCAACTCCCTTTAATCCAGCCTCTTGCACCCCCTTAATCCACTCTCTTACGTCACTTTAACTCATTTTATGAACTCCCCTTAATCCACCCTCTTGAATCCCTTCAACTCATTCTATTGGCTCCCCTTAATCTACCCTCTTGCATCCCCTTAATCCACTTCTTACATATTTTCAACTCATTCTCTCTAACTCCCCTTAATCCAATCTCTCACATCACTTCCATTTTATCAACTCCTGAATCCACCTCTCTTGTCCCTCTTAATCCACCCCTCTTGCATCACTTAACTCATTCTATCAACTCTTAATCCACCTCTGCATCCCTTTCCAACTCCATTCTATCAGCCCTTAATCTACCCTCCTTTGCATCACTTTAACTCATTCCCTCTCTCAACTCCCCTTAATCCAACTTACATCACTCTTTAACTCGTGATATTATCAACTCCTAATCCACCTCTATACTGCTCTCTAACTCATTTTATCTAACTTCCCTAATCCAGCCTCTGCATCCCCTTAATCCACCCCTCTTGCATCACTTTAACTCATTCTATCAACTCCTTAATCCACCCTCTTGCATCCCTTCAACTCATTCTATCACTTCCCCTTAATTCTCTTGCATCACTCTTCTTTAACTCATTCTCTCTTCAACTCTTAACTACCCTCTTACATCACTTTTAACTCGTGATATCAACTCCCCTTAATCCACCCTTACATCACTTTTAACTCATTTTATCAACTCCTTAATCCAAAATTCTTGCATCCCCTTAACTAATTCTTATGTCACTTTACCTCATTTTATGAACTCCCCTTAATCCACCCTCTTGCATCCCTTCAACTCATTCTATTGGCTCCTCTTAATCTACCCTCTTGCATCCCCTTAATCCACTCTCTTACATATTTTCAACTCATTCTCTCAACTCCCCCTTAATCCACCCTCTTACATCACTTTAACTCATTCTCTCAACTCCCCCTTAATCCACCCTCTTACATCACTTTAACTCATTCTCTCAACTCCCCCTTAATCCACCCTCTTATATCACTTTAACTCATTTTATGAACTCCCCTTAATCCACCCTCTTGCATCCCTTCAACTCATTCTATTGGCTCCCCTTAATCTACCCTCTTGCATCCCCTTAATCCACTCTCTTACATATTGTCAACTCATTCTCTCAACTCCCCCTTAATCCACCCTCTTACATCACTTTAACTCATTTTATCAACTCCCCTTAATCCAGCTCTGCATCCCTCTTAATCCACCTCTCTTACGCCATTTTAACTCATTTTATGAACTCCCTTTAATCCACCCTCTTGTATCCTCTTCAACTCCATTCTATCAGCTCCTTAATCTAAGCACTCCTCTGTATCCCCTTCTTAATCCACTCTCTTACATCCTTTCAAATTTGTCTCAACTCTTTAACCCTCTTACATCACTTTAACTCATTTTATCAACTCCCCTTAATCCATCCTCTTTGCATCCCCTTAATCCACCCTCTTACATCACTTTAACTCATTTTATGAACTCCCCTTAATCCACCCTCTTGCATCCCTTCAACTCATTCTATTGGCTCCCCTTAATCTACCCTCTTGCATCCCCTTAATCCACTCTCTTACATCCTTTCAACTCATTCTCTCAACTCCCCCTTAATCCACCCTCTTACATCACTTTAACTCATTTTATCAACTCCCCTTAATCCACCCTCTTTCATCCCCCTAATCCAACCTCTTAGGTCCCCTTAATCCATCCTATGGCTAACATCATTTGAATTTGTATGGAATTTACTATATGCAATTCTTTTCTTGCATGAATTTTTTACTTAAATGACTCGTAAAAATTGTAGTTACTTACATTAATTATTTTTGCAAGTTCTCATCAAGTCGGTCTACAATGTGATTGTTGAACTGAAAAACTATTTTATCTGGAGACTATGTAAATATCAATTTTTGGTATTCACCTAAAAGTTGATAAGCTTTAATTGTATCTACATGCACATATATGTTTCATCATGTTATATAGTTGTACATTAAACTTCTTGATGTACATTATATATGTTTGTTCGATGTCACTTTTTAAATATCTTATTCAAATTGTATAGATTATACATATTTCATGTGTCTTCTATTTACCACATTTTATATAATTATTCAATTGTATAGATTATACATTAAATATACATACAAGGAGATGGTTTTTTGTTTATTGATTCAGATATTTGCTATGTAATTGGAAAATAGTTAGAATTACTTGCCCTTAATTTATTATGAATATGATTTAAGAAACTATTTAAGGAATGTTTTAATTTGTCACCTAACCATCTGATAAGTTATATATATATGAAATTTGATTCTAGATAAGAATTATTATATAGTGCATGTATTACTTGAAAATTTGATAAAATATAAATATATAGATATGTATATAAATGCATATAATTATGAAAATGAACATAACATGATCTCATAATTGACTGCATATATAATCATCATATTAAAGTCAACTGATATAAATAAACACACATATATGATAATAACATGTTCAAAATAAAACTAGAGATCTACATAGTCCATAAAATTTATATGTCAAGTCCAACACATATATTGAAATGAAACTAGAGGTTTGTAGTCCATAAAATATAAAACTATCTAACTCTCAGGCTGATCGGTCAAATCAAGTCTCCTCTTTGTTCCACGTTGACTAGATGTACCTGCATCATGCTGTAAAAGAGTTCAAGAAACTCGAAATTAGATTTAAATTTATTTAGAAATTTTGATATAATTAAACATATTTAAAATTGAAAATATAAACTTTTAGATAAAAAAAACTAATTAAATATCGACTAAATATATTAAAAATGATTTCTAGTATGCATAAATTACCATATGGTCATGTGAATCAATTGGCACATTTTCTTCAACAGGTAACATAACTGTCTGTTGAGAAGATGGAAATGCCTGATCCACTATATCCTGCATATTCATATAAAGCAAACAATATGTGAAAACCTTGAATATATATATATATATATAAATGTTCGTAAAATTTGTATAGGAGATTTAAAGTAAAGTTTACAACCTCGAATGATATGACCTCATGATCACGCACCTGAGATTGCCCATGAATAGATGTCAATGATGTCTCAGGTGCGCGGCCCGCCATGGTTATCTCATCAAATCCCTACATATAGATGTACAACAGTTCATATAGATCATTCACACATGTGTATATAAATGTAAAAATTAAATTAGATCTATGATGTGTATTTAATTTAAACTTAACAAACTTTTGAAAGCACACACCTGAGCTGATGATGTCTCAGGAGCGCTCACCACTGTAACTTGTGGCTCATCAATACTAGGAATAGTATGACTTCCCTGCATCTAGATATAATATATCAATTCACACATGTGTACAAATTCAAATTAAATATATATATATGGACACACAAATTATTTAATATATTTTGGTTCAAGTACCTGTTGAAAAGGTGAGCCCAAATCTACAGCACTCGACATATACACACGATGATGATATTGAGTTTCGGGCATCACGTCATCATGTGTCTATACACCAAACACAAAATTATTGAATTAATATTATATTATATATATAGTTTGATGTTATATTATTTACATGAATTTTTTACATTTCAAACTTGAATTAAATTTAAGTTCAAAAGATGAACATACCTGTGTGGGACGATCCTCAGAATATAGTAAATTTAGGTATGATCCCGCCCCAGATGCATGTGCCTCACCTGAAGTGGATGTCTGAGTATCCCTATAGCCCGAGCCTCCATGCTCTGTATTGGCCACTTCAGTGGCCGCGTGTGTAGTCTGCTGAATGAGATGTCCTGAAAGTGAACTCAATGCTCCTAGTGTAGATAACATGGTTTGCTGCTGAAATGCAGCGGGAATACCAGGAGAAGGAGGAGGAACAAGAGGCGCAACTGGAGCACGTCGCTGAGGATCGACACGTGCTCCTAGTCTATGTTGGGGCATGCCACGCCCAGCTCCCTGAAATGACCTCATATCAAAATAGTTGGGTTTTTTACCCAACTCAAACTCAGCCCATAACTTTCTCAAAAAATATAAGGGCACCTCACTGTTGCCATGTGGTGGAGTATCAAACACCATCCACCATCTATCCCAAAAATTTGCAGCTATCTGCGGGTGCCTACACCATAAAATTGAAATTCTTTTTTTTGTGGGTGGTATTGGTTCGTTTGTTTGGGGGTTCACAAAATATTGGCATATAGCTTGTTTAGTGATTTTTAGGTTATTGATTTCTTTATATGACAACCCATCTGCATAGAATTGTCTCATCTCTTCTCTCCATTGATGGAACCTATCTAGGTCCGCATCGATAGATCGAACAGAATCGACAATAGTTTGCATCGTAGATGCAAACCGTGCGAGATGAGGAGGGATTCTAGTCTCATTTTTTATGAGATCTATGTTCCCTTGAATCACAACTAAGTTGGCTCGAATATTATCTCTGAGTTGATTTTGGTCAAATGGAGGAGGGGGTGGGGGTTCAGGTGGTGGAGAATGTGGAGGTGACTGAGGCATATCCTCATGTGGTGGGGTGGGGTGTGCACCAGGATCTATAGGAATTTCTGGATTAGGCATGAAATCCTCTAAAGTGAAAAGTGGATCCATGGACGAGAAATGATATGGCAACTGCATGTTAAACAATTAAAAAATATATATCAACAAACTAATTAAATAATGTACACAATTTCAAAGTTATTTAAAAATCACATTGAACATGCACAAATTCAAAATATATTTCATTTATAACATTAAAATTCAATTTATAACATTAAAAAATCATAGCATTACAAATTCATATTATAAATGAGAGTTGAATAGAAACCGATAGTCACTTAAGAACTATAAATGAGAGTTGAATAAAAACAGAAGGTTAGTAGAACAAGTGATGAAAAATATTGAAAATCATTGAAGACAATTCATAAATCAATCATGACAAATTCCATATAGGGATAGTAATTAAGATACGTTGAATTATTATCCAAGTGACTCCTACAATACCTATTTTTTATAAGTTTTAAGTTGCTCTCTTGGAACCTATGGTTTGTAATTCGTGTACAAATTAGAGTTAGGGTTGGGGTTAGGGTTAGGGATAAGTTTAGGGTTAGGCTTAAGATTGGAGTTAGGGTTAGGGTTATAGATAATTAGGGTTAGGGATAAGGTGAGGGTTAGGCTTAATATTGGGGTTAGGGTTAGGGTTAGAGTTAGAGTTAGAATTAGGGTTAGGTTTGGGTTAAAATTAGAGTTATTTTTTGGGCATAGATTTAGGGTTATGGTTAGGAAAAGGGTAAAAATTAGAGTTACAATTGGGGTTAAGGTTAAAACATGAGTTAGGGTTGAGAATAGGGTTCAGGTTAGGGTAAGAGTAAGAACTAGAGTTAGTTTTGGGGTTAGGGTTATGGTTATGGTTAGAGCTAGGGTTAAAATTATGGTTAGGGTTAAGGTTAGAGATAAAATTACATGGTTAAGGTTAGGGTTATGATTAGAGATTGAGTTAGGGTTAGGGTTAGTGTTTGGGTTAAAATTAGATTAAGGGTTATGGATAGGGTAACAATAAGAATTGGAGTTATGGTGGGGATTAGGGTTATGGTGAAGGTTAGTGTTAGGGTTAAGATTAGGGTTTGGGTTAAGCTTAGAGATAGAATTAGGGTTAGGGTTAGGGTTATGGGGTTGAGGGTGAAGTAAGTCTCTAATTTCTCCAACTGGGCAGGTGAGAAAAATCTTGTCACTACAATCAAACTTAGGTGTATAAAGTTTTTTAGCTTACTTTTTATCTCCCTATTCTTCACTTTCTATATTCCTTGCTCATTTCTTGTAGATGGAACTTCTTACCATATTGAAACATTTTTCAAAAGATAAGGCTTCTCTCATATATTTTCATTGATTCAAATATTTTTCTATTAATCTATATTGTTTCTCCTTAATAGATTATTCCTAAGGGATGAGGGGAATGGTTTCAAATTCTTCTTCATCTTCCTATAAAACATGGGGTTTTAGGAATTCAAAAGGGTGTCACATGTTGCTCTACTATTTTTTTTTGTTGATTTTTCCCTCCTTTTGGGATTTTTTATGATTAAATATTCAACCAACTTCCTAGAATTAGCCCATTTGACTCCTTTAGCCTTGATTTAGAATTTGAAAATTCTTTTAGAAGAATTCCTCTTTTTCTCCTTACCCTTTTTTCAATAAAATTTTATGATATCCTAAAATATTTCTTATTTCTCATTGGACTTACGAAAATAAAATAGGGAAATGACTATAATATTTAAGTATGTTATGAGTGCCCTAGTTATGGGGCCACTAGTGTAATAAAGAATGTAATTTTAAAGTGGCATTGATAAAAAGGTTTGTACATGTAGGTTTATTTTGGAGCTTGTAAAAAGGAAAGAAATTAAAAGATAGCTATTTAATTAAATCCTAAGATTGAGAGTGGTATTCTTGTTTATCCATTAATTTTACTTGAATAGATTGGACACCATATTTTCCTATCACTAGAGATTAGAGGAGGGAACCCCATTTATTTTCATATATAGTTAATGGATGAAAATTCATAAATCAATCATGACAAATTCCATATAGGGATAGTAATTAAGATACATTGAATTATTATCCAAGTGACTCCTACAATACCTATTTTTTATAAGTTTTAAGTTGCTCTCTTGGAACCTATGGTTTGTAATTCGTGTACAAATTAGAGTTAGGGTTGGGGATAGGGTTAGGGATAAGTTTAGGGTTAGGCTTAAGATTGGAGTTAGGGTTAGGGTTATAGATAATTAGGGTTAGGGATAAGGTGAGGGTTAGGCTTAATATTGGGGTTAGGGTTAGGGTTAGAGTTAGAGTTAGAATTAGGGTTAGGTTTGGGTTAAAATTAGAGTTATTTTTTGGGCATAGGTTTAGGGTTATGGTTAGGAAAAGGGTAAAAATTAGAGTTACGATTGGGGTTAAGGTTAAAACATGAGTTAGGGTTGAGGATAGGGTTCAGGTTAGTGTAAGAGTAAGAATTAGAGTTAGTTTTGGGGTTAGGGTTATGGTTAAGGTTAGAGCTAGGGTTAAAATTATGGTTAGGGTTAAGGTTAGAGATAAAATTACATGGTTAAGGTTAGGTTTATGATTAGAGATTGAGTTAGGGTTAGGGTTAGTGTTTGGGTTAAAATTAGATTAAGGGTTATGAATAGGGTAACAATAAGAATTGGAGTTATGGTGGGGATTAGGGTTATGGTGAAGGTTAGTGTTAGGGTTAAGATTAGGGTTTGGGTTATCCTATATTAACCTAATTCCAATATTAACCCTAATTATAATGAAAAAACTAATTCTAAATGTAACCTAAGGGGAGAGAGGTCTCTAAGAGGTTTTTAGTTTTACGTTTTAGGGTTTAGATTTCTAAGTTTAGATAAAATATGGTTTTCAATTTACAATTTAAAGTTATTTATTTTTTAAATGCAATTTAAAACTATTAAAAATTGAAATAAAACGCATTAAACAAAAAAAACTTAAATACTAATTCAAAAACAAAAAAACAAGATACAAAGCAAAAAAGGGAAGAAATCAACTAACCTGGAGGTCTCAGAGGTCAAGTGTGATGACAGGAGGAGCGAGCAACAGCCTCCAAACGCGTACGCGCTCTTGCTTGACTTCTGTTGATTCGACAAAACAATGGATAAAATGAAAAGCCAGCAGTTTATTTAAAAAAATAAATACTTTTCGATAACGCGTACGCGTTTCGAAACGTGTATGCATTATAAATGCGTACGCGTTTTAAAACGCGTACGCGCTATTAAACGCGTATGCGTTCGTAACGCGTACGCGTTTTATAACGCGTACGCGTTTTAGGTTCGGGTACCCGTTCCTCAGCGCGTACGCGTTCGGATTTAGGTTTGGGTACCCGTTACGTAACGCGTACACGTTTTTTTAAAACGCGTACGCGTTTTGTGCGAAATTTTTTTTGTTGCCCGAAATTTCCCCTCTTCGTGTACTCAACTTCTTGCTTTTACCCTTGTATTTTTTTCATTTGTACATACAAAATATAAAATACTCGAAGTTGATAAGTTTTATAATTATTAATTATGATGATATCCAAAAACTAACAAGAGCTACAGAGTAGCAAATTTCCTACCAAATTGTGCAAGAATAGTCATGTTTTTATTTGTTGTGTCTACTATGTTTTAGCAACAATGTTGATATTATAACAACTTAATAATAATCTTAAAATTTTTCAAATGGTGACATGTAATACTGTAAACAATATCCAAAAATAAGACAAGTTGTTACAAATAAGAAACAATCTATGTATTCAGATCAAATACAATGATCAAGGGAGTATCTTGTCAAGACTCCTCCAAGATCATTTGATATCCCTCTTTCCAAGAACATGAAATAAATTTTACTACAAGAATTCAATTTGTGCATATATCATAGAGTTCATGGTCATTCTACTAATGAATGTAAGGCTTTGAGTAGAAAAATTCAACAACTTAAGGATTGTGTTGTTATTCCTTGTATTGATGCACCCAGTTCCTCTAATTGATACTATTTTTATTTTATTATGTTTCTCATCAATCATCTCGGATCATCCTTGTCTTGCACTAAGTGGGGGCAGGGGGTTAGGTTAGCCTTGTCCTCGTATGTCACTTGTTGTTGTATCTTTTGGCTAGTTGATTGCCTTCCATGTATATATAAGAGCAAGCTTGGCATTTGGATAACATACCTTAAGTTGGATTGCATGTTTCATACTGAGTTTTGTGGGCAGCCCCTTATTCATGATGTAGTTTTATTTGAGAACATGTGACTTGGCATAGCACTTTTCAAATAACCTCTCATATATTCTTATACTTTAAAGTAATTGCTCACAACAATGGTGTTAAAAACTACTTTAAAGTGGAGTCATACATCGACACTCATGTTCCACTATGCGATTTTATGTATTCTAGCAATGCATCCTTTTCTTGGTGGTGTCATTAGGTTTTATTTCCTCCAAGAGCGTGATACTTCTTTGACTTATCTACTCTTGGAGACATTAGGCATGATGTTCCCTAAGAAGAGACCTTACATGAACTATAGAAAAATCCCTTTGAATGTACTTTACACTACTTTTTCATTTACAACATCTGTTGTATGGCTACCTTGCATAACACACTTTGATTTCCTATGGAGCTATCTTGTTTTTTCATGGGTGTCAAGCATACGAAGCTTTGCTTGCCTCATGGAGCTCAAAGTTCATTGTTGTGTGGTGCCTTATTAAAGTTATCATGAGGTATAACTTTGGTATGGTTGTATGTATGGGAGCCAAAATTAGGCGTGACTTTCTATAGCCACTTGCTTGTTTGTGTGAGAGCATACTAGCCACGTGCATATGTGTCTTGCTGGGGGCTCACCTGGTGGATGGCCTATGGTTCCATTATCCTGTGTGAGCATGTGTTGGTTTGCATAGTGGAGATCATGTTCCACTCATAAAAATTCTTGGAAAAATAGTTGAGATCTGATCCAGAACATGTGGGACAAATGATTGAAGCTTGATCCACCTCTTTTTATTTTTTCTTGTTTTTGTTTTTCTTTCTTTTAGTCATTGACATTATATGCTTTGTGTATCTTGTTGCATATCATACACCTTATGTGTGTCCCTTTGTTCTTATGTTGGTTTGATGTAATATTTTGGATCTTGGGGGCTTGGTTACCTCTTTGATCTTTGTTATCCTAGACCATCCACATTTTTACACTTAGACCCCTCTTGAATGTTTACTTTAGTGTGAGTTTGAAGCAAGTTCCTCCTCTCACTAAAGTGGGGGCTAAATGTAGTGTAGAAAAAAGTAGTACCTTTTCACACTTAATTTGGGAATGATTAAAATTAAAATGAACCTAATGTTTCCTTGATCTTGTATTGTAATGTGTTTTACACATTCACATTAGGTTGTAGGGCCCTTTTAAGCTAAATAGACCTAATTTTTCTTTAATTTAGTGTTGTAAAGTGTATTTATATGCACCTTCAAATTAATTTTTGGGCCCTCTTGCATTTATGACCTTCATATAATCATTAATAGGACCCTAAGACCCTTTGTTATGTATCCTGAAGCTTATTTCAATCGAGATCCTAACATAATTAACAAATACACTTAATTTTCTAACTTCCTGACATTTCCTCAGCTAAAAATTCCTTGTGGGACCCATACACCATCTTGGGAAAATGAGTCTCATTTGGCCCCTTTTTAAGGTTTTGAGTGGGAAATCAGGGTTTTAAATTCAAATTTTATGAATTTTGGCATTTGGGATCTAATAAGTGATAAATTAGATGAACTTCCTATATAAACAAGGTTTCAAATCATTATTTCACCTAAGAAATCATAATATCAAGCTAAGCAATCAAGAGTCAAGCATCTTAAGACTTCATAAGAGCATCCTAGAGTATTCAAGATCATTTATAAGGTATTCAATGGCAGATTTCTTCATCATTTGTTGCAAAAATTCAAGATCCATCATCATGTCAAAGGCATAAAGCATCAAAAATGTTGTTGAGCTAGTCTTGTGATGTAGCATCCAAGATCCAAGTTAAGAATTTTCTCATATCCAATTCAAGATCATGATCTACATTCTACATGGCCACTTCATGCTATATTGTTGATTAACATTTCAAGACAACATTCAAGGTATCATTGTTCATGTTCCATGTTTCATTGTTTCATCATAAGGTTTAATTATCTAACTGGGTTTGACCTAGGCAAACCCTTATTCCCTAGCAATCAACAATTTTCTCTCTCTCTCTCTCTACATGTGTGATTGTATATCTAGGTGTTTTGATGTTTGAAGATCCCTTGAAGAGTAAGTTGCAAGATTGAACAAGTTGTTAAGTTGACACAAGGTTGTCATCTTCATGGAAAGTCACCTATAGGTTGGAATTCAGTGTTTCAGAATCAAAGATTTGGTAGGAGGAAAGCTACAAGAGATCACCAGAGAATACCAAGATTTTAGCCAAACCCTAATATTGGGACTAACTCACCGCCTTGGGTGTATGAGTCCTAGTACTAAATTTTTCTATATTTTAGGAGATTCAAATCAGTCATGTTGAGAGATTCTAGTTATTGCAAAGATACCCTAGTCTAGGAATAAATCACCCAGACTGGCGTTTGAGTACTAGTGAGCTTCAAATAGTACAATTTTAGGGTTTTGGAGCTTGTTTTGACCTCATCTTTCTTCCAAGTTCACGTCTGTTCATTATCAATTTGCTATCCTAAATTTTAGTTTCATTTCCTAGGTTATCTAGTTAGGTTTTACATGTTACATTAATTTCTTGTCTTCCCAAGCCCTAGCTTGGTGATAAACCCTCTTTTAGTCTTTAATCACACCCTATGATACCTTATTTTAGATCTCTTTCCCTCATTCCATCCTTGGATTGAGATCTCTAGGGTTTCCTCAAATGAAACTTGTAGGAAATTGGTTTTTCTATCTCCCTTAACATTAGGAAACCAACATTTTCTAGGTTTCATATCCATTCTATGGAATACATTAAGAATCTTAGTATGGCCCTAAAATTAGACATTCCCAAGGCATATGATAAAGTTTATTAGTAGTTTATAATGGTTATCCTATAGAAGTATGCATTCAAAGGAAGGATTCTGAATCTAATTAAATCTTGTGTCACAACACCTAATTTTTTTTCTATTGTATATATATGCATATGCATACACATAAATATATATGTATATGCATGTGTATATGTACACATATACATACATACATACATATATCAGTGTAGAAAAATATACTCCTTTATATTTTCACATATATATACACACATCACTCTACCTTTTCCAAATATGTCAGAACTTTGTTGTTTCTATTTTTGTTATACTTTAAATTTATGTTTCAAGTTTGAATGGGCATAATTGAGTTGATTTAATATTTTTAATTTTTCTCCCAAAAATGCTATTTAGGCTAATACCCCCATCCTCAATCATAAGGAAATCAACAGATTCCCTCATTGAGTTGACTCACCTAAGGGTTGTAAGTCGATTCTTTGTGTGGATCTCATTTCCTAATGAAATAAAAGAAAATAGGCCCATTTGTATCACACACCTCATACATTATTGATTTTCACACATTTTGGGTGGAACAACACTCCAATATCCTTTTTTTCATAGTTGTGTGTGTGTGTGTATGCACATATGCATATATCTATACATGCATAAGTATATGTATGAATGTATGTATATAGATATATAATTGTATAAATGTATGTCTATATATATATAATAAAATATAATTTAAAATTAACCCTCCTATAAATAAAAAATATTGAACATTATATAAAATCAATTGAAAGAAAATGAATATATAATATTCTTCAATTATTAATTTTTGCTAAGAAAATCACTTTAACTAGGTAACCATATATTTCAAGAAACATATTCAATTATGCTTCAAAAAATCCTTTCACTAGGCCAACCACATATTTCAAGACATCTATTCAAGTATTAACTTCAATTTTTTTTAAAATATTTTATTAGGTGACCACATGTTTCAAGAAACCTATTCAATTATTAGCTTCCATAATGTTGCAATGTGCTATATAAATGCATAGATGTAGACATCTATTTAATCTAAATTACTTTCAATAGATGACCACATATTTGAACAAACTCATTACAAATGATTTCTTTAGCTTATTATGTGTTTGATGGTTACATAATATATAGATAACATCCACGTAAAAATATTAGTTTCCATAAGTGATAACAAATTAGGCACATGCTTTTAATATTTTCTCTTTTAAAGAAAGGATGAATAATTTTCATTCTTTTAAAGAAAGGATAAATAATTTTCATTTTTGTATGCATATGAAATAATATTATGCTTGATGAGGTCTAATCTTTGAAAGATGAGGTCTACCAAAAACTTCAGAAGCCTATTAAAATGTATTTAAGGAACTCCTTATATATTTATTAAGTTAGGCAAAATATATTAAATTTATAATAAATTTTTCAAAATTTCATTTAAGTTCACTTTAGAGTTAGAGTCCTATAAATCTAATCTATTTAATTTAGATATATTCATTATATTCATTGAAAATAAGAAAATATAAACTTAATATTGCTAAAATCTAATCTAAAATTAACATAACTACAAAATAAATAAAAATTACAATAACTACCATATTTTATACACACACAAAACAAAAATCAAAACATGAATATATAATATATTTTACAATTAGGTATAGACATCTACTTCAAGAAACTTGCTTTCACTAGATTACCACATTTATTAAGAAACCTATTCAATCATTATCTTCCTCCTAAAAAAAAGTGCTTAGAAAGAATTTCTTTCACACAATAACCACATATTTCAACAAAGCTATTAACTTCCACATTAAAAAATTGCTTTCAATTCAGTTATTAACTTCCACTTTAAAAAATTGCTTCCAAATCAATTATTTATGTCTATTTAAAAAAAAAAATCACTTTTACAAAGTGATCTAATAAAAGAATTGTTTACACTAAATAGCCGACATTTGACTTCCACTTCAGGGAAATTGTTTAAAGTGAAAGGGCAACCATTTGAAGAAGGCAAACGACTTTTCACGCAAGAAACACATCGAAATTAATTCTTTCAGCATCGTTATTTCCATAGGTTTGGTATTACGGATTTTTCGCAATAAATCGCCACAACAATTTAGTTGACCTCATTAAAGAGTCTCCTCTTACAAATATGATCTGTTTAGTGTGATCCTGCTGCAAATCGCTTCTTCTGCAATACTTTTGTATAGAGATAAGCAAGCTATGGAGGTACTTTGCAGGAGTACGGTGGCCACGGTGGTAGTGATTGTCCTGAGCATTATGGCAATATATTTCAAGAAAGGGCCGCTAAATTGGCCAGTACTAGGTATGATACCGTGGCTACTGTGGCATTTAAGCAATATTTATGAGCGAGCGGCCAAGTTGGTACTTGAGAATGGTGGTACTTTCATAGTTAGAGGCCCCTGGTTGTGCGGAAGCAATCTGTTTGAAGTAGTCACATCTAGTCCTGCTAATTTAGAGTATATTCTCAAGGCCGATTTAAGCAACTTCCCTAAGGGTCCCTACTTCAGAGAGGTCTTTTTTGAAATATTTGGCCATGGTTTATTTAACTCAGATGATGAACTGTGGAAGCGCCAGCGAAAGCCCGCTGTAATGGCCTTAAGCAGTAGCAAATTCAAAGAAAGCTTTTTAAGTCTGGTGCAGAAATCTCTGGAGCAGAAATTTTTGCCAGTTCTTGAAGAAGTAAAAAACGATGAAGCTTCAGTTGATCTACACCATGTACTCCTTCAGTTGAATATAGATAATATCTGTACGGCTATTTTTGGGAGGGAAGTAGGAAGTGAAACTTTTGCTTTGGCCTTTGATGAAGCTATTGAATGCTGCATTTATCGTTTACTCTGCCCTTCATTTATATGGAAGGTTATGAGATTTCTCAACGTGGGTTTTGAGAAGAGGTTGAACACAGCTCAAGCAATAGTACGAGACTCTGTAGCAGAGATGGTGAAGAATAAAGTGAAGGATCTGGAGGAAGGGAATGAATTGCAGGGTGACATATTATCCACCTTCATCAGATTGGAAAGAGAACAAGGATGCTCCCCTTCTCAACATTTGTTACAGGTATGTACAGTTAATGGAAATCGTTTATGTATTGTTGCAGGTAGTTATTGAGATTGTTTAGTGTGAAATGGAGGTCATTTATCCATTGATGTTGATGTAGGTAGTTATTGAAATTCAATAAACATATGCAGTTGCATCTAAAAGCTTTCAAATTAATTTTATAATAAAAGAAAGTTGATTAGTCTTATATGAAATGTCGTTTATGTATTATTTCAAGTATTTTTGAACTTATCTTTAAAATCGTAGGGATTAACCACGAGCATATTCCTTGCGGGTAAAGATACTACTGCACTGGCAATGTCATGGTTCTTTTGGCTTTTAAGCATGCATCCACGCGTGGAGGAAAACATAGTCTCTGAGCTTTCCCAGATTTTGAATTCAAAACACTTGAGCAGTGATAAAAATGAACGTAACAAGGTGGGGATTTTTGGTTGGGAAGAATTGAGAGATATGAATTATTTGCAGGGTGCTTTGTCTGAATCTATGAGGCTTTACCCTCCAGCTCCTTTGATTTTCAAAGAAGCAGCAGTTGACAACGTTCTACCGGATGGAACTCATGTTAAGAAGGGCTCAAAGCTTCTGCTATTCATTTATGCCACTAATAGAATGGAAAATATATGGGGAAAGGATGCCCTTGAATTCAAGCCTGAGAGATGGATTACTGAAAAGGGTGTGTGTATGAAGGAGAGCGATTACAAGTATCCTGTGTTTAGTGCAGGTCCTAGGATATGCCTTGGGAAAGATGTTTCCTATCTGAGTATGAAATTCATAGTTGCCAATATCCTTGTACGGTATCGAGTAAAAGTTGAAGCTGGTCATCAAGTGAAGCCTAAGCTTGGGCTTACTCTATTCATGAAGCATGGCCTCAGAGTCACCTTGCATGCCAGAAATGATGTTCTACAGTAAAATAGTATTAATAGATATATATGCATAGATCATAGATAATAGATATATTTCAATAGTCTAGCCTTTGGTTAGGCTCTATTTCTAGTCAGAATGTAAGCATATATAAAATCTGTGAACTCTATTGTTGACTTATGCAGCACGTCAGATCTCAGTACCATTATTAGAATGTACAATATAATAATTTATAGAATAAAATATAGTTCATATTATTAAGCCCCCTTTGATTGTTACAAATAGTTGTTCCTAGTTTTTTTTTTTTTGGTTTTATTAAAAGAAAATTACAGGTGTAAATTAGTTCTAAATATGTAAGAGAATTGATTTATTTTAGAAAACAGATTATCAAGCAAGGTTGAAACCTTTTGCTTGCTTGAAATATTATTTATTTTAAGATTTCTGCTTTTTTTTTTCCTTCTTCCTTTCTAAAGAGGGTATCTATAACATAAAATTGTATAATGATAATCTGACAATTTAGGTTTGGTATTTTTAGTTAGATTTAAATTTATAAAAGTATCATGTTTAAATTTATAGAGAATAAAATATATGTTCATATTATGAAGCAAAATAAAATAAAAATGTTCATATTACTAAGTCCCATTTGATTGGCACAATTAGTTGCTCTCAATTACCTTTCTTTTCATTTATAACAAACATTATAAATGTAAGAGTTAGTTTCAAATATACAAACAAAATGATTTATTTCATAAAACAGGTTGTCAAACAAACTTGAAACCCTCTACTTCACATTTATTTATTCTAAGAAGGATTCTTTTACATTTTCTTTTTCTTTTTTTCTCTAAAGAGGGTATCTTAAACTAAAAAAATGTATAAAGATAATATACCACTTTTACATTTAGGCTTTGTATTATTAGTTAGATAAAAATTTATAAAACTATTATGCTTAAATTTATAGATAATAAAGTATATGTTCATATTATTAAGTCTCACTTGATTGTCACAACTAGTTGCTCTCAATTACCTTTATTTTTATTAAAACAAATGTTACAAAAGTAAGTAGGTTTTAATATGCAATCAAATTGATTTATTTTAGAAAATAGGTTGTCAAGCAATCAAATAGGTTGATTTATTTGTTCTAAGAAGGCTTCTTCTCATTTTCCTTTTTCTCTAAAGAGGGTATTGAAACTAAAAACTGTATAATGATAATCTAACACTCACCATTTAGTCCAAGGCTAAGGGGTGAGTTTAGAAGTCTAAAACAAAATCAAAGTCATGGTTTCAAATTTCAAAATTTATGAAATGTGTACCTATTCTAAAACACACACCCATTCTAAAATATAATGTAGTTAGAAATGGGTACCCGTTTTAAAATTAGTGCCTATTTTGAAAAAAAATGGGTACTCATTTTATGAGTACCCATTTTAAAAATAAAATAAAATTGGGAGCTCAAGCCTAAATGGGTACCCATTTTTGTTGGGATTTTTTCCAAAAGTGAAACTTCCCCTATATGTGAACCAACTTCTTTCTTTTACCACTTGGTTCCTTAATATAATGTGCATTGTGGTAGGGATACATAGCTTTGACTTTGTTTGTAGGTGTTGGATTGGTAATTTAGATCATTATTCACATCAGAGAATATTTCTTATGCAGTAGATCTTACTGTCTTATAGAGGGCCCTTGATCCATTGCCATCATTTTTATTGGATGGTGCATGTAGTCCTTAGAGTTTGCTAGATATTTTAATTTATTGATATTTTATCACTGGTTGGTCCTCAATCATATCATAGTGTATAGGGCCCTTTTTGTTTGAATTTTTGGTGGATCATGAAATCATTTGGTTGCTATATTGTGAAATTTCTATAATGTAAACTAGTTAAATTATAAAACAACTTAATTTATATAAATATACATCTTCTAATTACACTAACAATTTGACCTAATTAGAATAAATTTAATTAAAATTTTTGTTATTTTTACATTTAAGAAAAGAATATAATATTAACTAAGAAACATGTGAAATATATAATTAAAATTTAAAAGATAGCTTGAGAAATGGAAACTAGACTAAATTAGAGTATAGGAGTTTAATAAAAAGACTACTACCAAATGGACAATAATGAACTTCATAGATAATAGCACACATACAATAGTGTCCAAATCTAGTATACTCCTTAACACATGGTTCATACGGTTGATGAAGAATCTCAAGAATAAAATAAACTACACAATGCTAGAAGTATTGAATAATAATATAAATATAGAAAATGAGAAAATAATAAATATTAAGTTGATAGGTATATTGTATATACCAACTTGGAAAATCTCTATTTATATCCCACTTCCTATATTTCTATTTTTTAGGAAAGGTGTCTCAACCTTGCTCTTATTGATAGAATTAATAAAGTATGATTTTTAGGTTATAAAACAATAAACATAATTTCCAAACTATAGATTTTGTTTTTTGGTAAAATAAAAATATGGCACTACACTATTGCATAGAGTTCTTTGAGATCTACATTTAAAAAAAAATTCCAATCAACCCTCGATATCAAAGTTATGATATCTAGAATCTTACCTAGGAAATATAAAATATGTTGGACACATAAAGAGATTGAAGGAGTAGATTTTTTTTTTGGGTAAAATAAAAATATTGAGTTGTATGGCACTACACTATTGCATAGATCTCTTTGAGATCTACATTTAAAAAAAAAGTCCAATCAACCCCCCAAATCAACGTTATGATATCTAGAATTTTGCATAAGAAATATAAAATATGTTGGACACATAAAAGAGATTTAAGGAGGAGTTACACTCATTGACCAACTAACACATCATAAGGACTTGTTACCCAATTTTCACTTATGGGTTCAATCAGGTAGGATGAATTATGTTTCAGATGTTCACAAGGGCCAAATGGGACATTTGCATCGAGGGTTAGGTCATGCATCTGATGACATTTCACAAGGAGCTCAGTTGAAAAGCATGCCTCAATTAGTTTTGGCACAAAACTTATCAAAGAAGAAAGTCGACAAGACCCTTCTGCTGTCTTGCCGACTAGCAGTGTGTTCTATGTGGTTGAATAAACTAGTTGCCAGGAGTCTTCATGTATCTCTCTGCTTGAAAAGGGTCATGCCGACAGTTGTTCATCAGGGAGTTCTCGACATATGATTTTTCCTTCGGCATAAGGTCCTGTTGAATAAATGAATTCTCATTGAAAGAGTGGAACTCTCAGTGTAATGTTAAGCTCAGAGAGATGTCTCGGCGACAAGCTGTGGTCTCGCCGAAACAAGGTGCCCTCGGTGTGATATCTTGGAAAAAGATGGTGGTCTCCCCAACTCTAAGGGCTCTCGGCGTAGGAGTTGAGTTTGCTGTGATGTCTCAGCAATAAAGATGAGTCTTCCCGACTAAAATGAGCCTTCGCCAAAGCAAGGTGCTTTCGACAGGAGGTCTCACCGACTGCTTGTGGTCTCATTGAAACAAAGGGGCTCAATGTAATGAATGTTGTCAGTGTAGTATGGTGATTTCACTATAGGGTCTCACTGATGGGGTGAGGTCTCGCCGAAGTGAAGCGCTTTTGGCAAAAGAAAGGAATTCGCCATGATGTCTTCCCGATAGCAGAGGTCTCAGAGAGAGGAATTGATATTGGCATAATGTCTCACCGATGGCTTAGTGTCTCACCAAAAGATGAAGGAGGCTGGGGAGAATGGGGCTACTCACCTAGAGGTCTGGCTGAGTGAAGAGGGTCTTACCAATGGAAGGGGCCTTCGGTATAATATTTTGAGTTTGGGGAGAGCTCTCCCCGACCCATTTGTCTCACTGACCATTGTGCACAAGAAGGTAGGCTCCCGTCGAAACAAGATGACTTCAGCAAGAGGTCTTCCCGACTTGTTAGTGTCTTGCCGAAGGAGGGTTTTTTGAGCTTGGGGGAGTGTTTTATGTTCGCTCTGATATCTTGCTAATAGCGATGGTCTCAGCGAAATCTTGTGCAGTGGTATAACTCACGAAGATCGGTATGATCGCTTGCCAACTAAAGGAGCTCTTGCCGAATGTGGATGACTAGGCAATAAGATGGCGAACATCAGTATGACTCCTAAGGGCTCACCATGTTGTCTGGTTGAAAAATGATGGTCTCATCGATGCTATTCTGTGATATCGATATGAGTTTTGTGGCTCGATATGAGCTCCTTTCGACCATCATGTGTCTTGCCGAATGCTACTACAAGGTCTAATCGCATCGGGGAGACATGATTAGTGTCTCACCGACATGCGATCTAGTTTGAACAACCTTTGACCGCCTGAAGAATCTATGTGGCATCCATTCGACCAATCAGAGGGAGCTACAAGCGGATCATTGGCAGCTTGATTGGTGCCAAGAAGATCAACAGGGGGAAGGTGATGTGGATCAGCTCTAAGCTCTGAAGCATTCAAATTAGCTCAACAAAGGATTCAAAGATGGACACGAGGACCAGAAGTGAATGCAGTAGCTGCAAAAGATCTGAAGGCTTCTCTTGGAAATGACTCTTCACCGACATGGATAGCAGGGGCACACTTAAAGGCAACATTAACTTCATGAAAAAGATCTAGGGGGAGTTTTCCTGAAGTTGGATATTTTGTAAGCCCTAAGGGGCCAACACACTTTTGTATATATGGCATTTTTTCCTCTTTGTAAAGGAGTTCTCCTGGATGCTTTTCAAAAGTTTGTGACTTCTACAGTCCTCTCTCAGATTAGCAAAATTCTATAACTCATTTTGGAGCATGATATATAAAGTTTTCCTTGGTGACTATTGATGTTCGGATTTCCATCTTGTTCTTGTAGAGTGTTGTGCATTTCAGGTTCATAATCAAGTTATTTTGTGAATTTATTTTATTCCTTCATGACTTTATCTTGTGTTTTCATGCCTTCCTTTGCAAAAGCATCATTATACAAATCACAAACTGTGTTTACATGATCACATATGGATTCTAGTTTGTAAAAAAATATTTTTCTCTTTGGAAAAAGTGTGTGAATCAAACCTGTTGTGACATATTAATGCATAGCTTATACAGATTTGATGTGTAATCTTATGTTCATCATCAGTATTCAAGTGTAATCAAAGTATCTCATTGTTACTGTCATTTTGGTGCATCACCATAGTATTTAGTTTTATTTTTATGCACTCCTTCTCCCTTTCCCTTTATAGAATCAGTAGTTTAGGTGATACCAAAGGAAGCCAGCCTTCTCTGGAGGTTGACCTCTGTCCATAAGTGACCCACAACTTTAGAGGTCTTCCCATGTTACACTGAGGTGTTGAACATCAGGTTCAACAAGGTTGCATTTTTAGGTGATAACAAGACTCTTTGATAGGATAAAATAGAACCAAAATGGAATTACTAATTTGATGAGTGGATTATATTGATGTTATGACAAATGGAAAGACTATATTATTTTTATGGACTATGAACTCATCTTGAGATTTTGAATTTGGATGTTGCTTTTTTGGGTTGTTTTAGCTCATAGCTTT
Source organism: Sequoia sempervirens (assembly GCA_007258455.2). Lineage (NCBI taxonomy): Eukaryota > Viridiplantae > Streptophyta > Pinopsida > Cupressales > Cupressaceae > Sequoia > Sequoia sempervirens. The sequence goes on along the minus strand of VDFB02358134.1, from coordinate 151,909,479 downwards.
TTAATTGCCATTTGATGGTTTAATTTATTGTATCTATGATATACTAGATGTTTGAGATGGATTTTGACTGTAGATTTTTGTAGATATTGTTAATCTACAATAACTCCTCTAGATCTCTAGTTGGTGATACTCTTATGAAGGATTTCTCTACAAGTGTATTGTAACTAAATTCTTTTTACTAAATAACACTCCTCAAAATTTTAATCAGAAAAAATTATGCATACCTTGGTTCCTTTAATTTGGTATCAAAGCCTGATCACGTTAGATTCTAGTTGCTAGGAAGAGGATACTTTTGTATTAATCTTCATTAGAGTTGGAGCTTGCACATAGAGGGTTTTGATCTTATTGCAAGAAGATATGGATAAGTTTTTTGGCACAAAATTTGAGTTGTGGAAGCTCAAGATGGATGATGTGAACATATAATTAGATCTATGGGTGGTAGTATCTAGACACAAACCTAAAACTATATCACATGAAGATTAGGAAAAATGGATAGAAAAGAAAAGGGTCTTACTAGACTCAATTTGGATAGTTTAGTATTACTAAAGGTGCATGTGAAGATATTGTTGCATTAAAATTTTAGAAGAAGCTTGAAGAAATATATCAAGACCAATTCCTTGTCAATAAGTTTTTTTAGCAAGAAGTTATTTACCCTTAGGATGGAGTATGATGGGTCTATTGATGAAAATCAAAATTCCTTCAATATGTAGCTACTAAGTTGCACTCTATGGGACATGAAATTGGGGAGAAGGATCAATGTATGAATTTGATTTGTTATTTACTAGATTCACAAGACCAATTATTCTAGAGCCATTGGGAGGGCTACCAATAATTTCAAGATGAAAGAGTGGTTATATCTTTTCTTTCTAAAGAAATGAGAAGAGTTTTGAGTCAACTAAAGAGACACTAGGAGTTTATGGAAGATACAACAAAAAAATTAAGAAGAATATGAAGCAACACCAGTCTAGATCAAAATCACATGGGATATCAAAATATGAGGAAAAATAATAGAACATTTGAAAATTTGGACACCTAAGAAAAGACCATAAAAATTAATCGAATAATAATAAAGGTAGATTCTTATGATGATTGTGATAGATACTCTAAGGATAAAAGTGATTTTTTTTGTACTCATGCATAAAAAGGTGTTTGGTTGATATAATTTGGTGTCTCCTTTCACATGATCTCACTTTGAGATTTTTTTACAAAATATGAAGAATAAAATGGTGGGATGGTGTATCTTGGAGATCATATTAATCTAAAATTATTGTATTTGGTACTTTTTTTTCAATTCTTTGGTCATTGTGTGAGTGGAATCAATGGTGTATTGAATATCCCTAGTTTGGTAGAAATTCTTACTTTCTGAGTAAACTAAATAACATAGGTGTGTATATTATTTCATGAAGTGGAGAGGGAAAGATGATTAGGGGATTTATATTTTTTGCTAAGGATGTTTAGATTGTCATGCTATGTTTTAGCTAGATGCATGCATGGTTCAATGTAAGAATTCTTGAATTCATATAGTATAGAGATATAAAATATTTAACTTCACCATTGGAGCTAGTAAGAAAGAGATGTGTTGTGTCTACTTCTAATGGTCATCATTTTTATGTGGTTAAGGGTGCATATGATTGGGAGACTAACCTACCAACATAGAAAATAATGTTATGACACCAAAGGATGAGTTACATTGGTGAGAAGGTTTTAAAGATAGTAAAATATAAAAAAATTGTCAAGGGGTTAAATGATTGCAATCTTGAATTTAATTTCTATGAAAACATGTATATGGAAAAGAAAATTGCATTCAATTTTACTCTAGTTCTCATAAACCTTCTAGGGTGTTGGATTTAATCCATTATGATGTATTTTGTCTTGTTAATATTCCTTTTTTTTTTTTAGACTGCAGGAATCGGGTAACACGACCCCCTATAAACTGCAGTGCGCCTGGTAAACTTTTTAACGTGACTGGCGGCACTAGCGCAACACGCCCTCCGGTACCACAGGGTGGGGGAGACTAGAACTCATGACCAGCAGAGCCGCAACAGAATTACTTAGCCAACCGAGCTAGGGCCCCCGCCCTTTAATATTCCTTTTATTTATAAGTATATATTATATTTATTTTATTGATGATAGTAAAAGGGCATGGCTATATTTTTGTAGAAATAAATATAAATTCTTCATATATTTATTTCAAATACTTTAAGGTTCTTGTAGAGAATCAATCTAGTAGGAAGATTATGATTTTGAGGACTAATACAGGTGGTGAATTTTGATTAGTATATTTTTATAAATTCTATAAGAAACTTGGGATAAACATACATAAGACAACTTCATATACCCTTTAACAAAATGGAGTTGCAAAAATAATGCATAAGACATTAATGAAGAGGTCTAGGAGTATACTTAGTGGGGTTAGTTTGGAACAAAGATTATGGGTAAAAGTAGTCTCCACACATTTGTTCCTAGTTAATAGGTCTCCTACATTAGTTCTTTTTGAAAAGACACATATAGAGGCGTGGTTGACAAAAAAAACTTATTTATACATCTTAAAGTCTTTGGTTGTGAGGCATATGCACATGTGCCAAGGGAGTAACTAGTCAAAGTTTGAGAACAAGGATATAAAACATATATCAATTAATTACATTTTTTTGTGAATTAATGCAATATTTGAGATCCCATAATTTAGATATTTTTATATAAAAAAAGTATTATCTTTAGAGAAGTCAAGTCCTCTTCCCTAGTATTTTAGCCAAAGGAGAATGGAAATAAATACGTTGTTCAACTAATTATAAAGGCTAAAAAGGCTAATCTAGAAGCCCACAAAAGACTTAAAGGTATTATTCAACAAAGCCATCTCCTCATCCATAGCCATTCTATAGGATCCATACCCAATAACATCCATACTTAGTAACTCCTTCACCATTATAGGATCATATTTGTTATTATTCAATGAAAAATAACCTTCCAATGAGAAGGATTATACCTCTCTAGTTATTATCTATGTTATGTGTACATCTTGAAATATGAGGTGGAATTTCTACCTCCTCTTTAAAACTATCTGAACTATCTAAAATTTTTCCCTCCTAAAATCCATCATGTGATCTACTTTTGCATGAATTCAACCACACCTTTCTTCCTAGCTTGTTCTAGATACAACACTATATATATGAAAGAATTCAATATCTCAAAAATTACATTTTTTTGATAAAAAAACTTTCTTATCCATAGGATCTCAAAGCTTATACCCTTTCACACTAACACCGTAACTAATGAAGATACACTTAATTACCTTGTTCTCCAATTTTTATCACCTCCTTAGGCACATGATCATATGTCTTGCAAAAAATTTATGAAGATTTTATAATCCTGAACATAATCTTAGCCTTTTGTATCATCATCTTGTTGAATTTATCTTTAAATCTATATTTTAAAATTTATATGATTTTTTTTATATGTCTCCCTATCCCACAATCTTTATAAAATCTATCATAATATGCTATAAATATCTCACTACCACTGATATTTCTCAAAACCTTAATCTTTGTACTAGTTCAATTTTATAAAAGAACCTTAAACTCATGAAAATGACTGGAGAATTTAGATTTACTACTAAGGAAAGACATCCATGTCCTTCTAAATTATTCATCCATGAAGGATAATAAAACCAAATTTTATAAATCAAAGGAACATTTATAGGATTAAAAATAGGTAAGTGCAAGAAGTTGGGTCTACTTTTAGTGGAAGTGTTGGGCTTGAGAAAATCTCGATGAGAATGGGTACCTATTCTATAAATATGGGTACCCATTTAGGATTGAACTCTTGAACCTAAATTTCAACCCATATGAAATGGGTGCCCATTTAGGATCAAACTCTTGAACCTAAATTTCTACAAATATGAAATGGGTACCCATTTTGAGTTTTGAAATGGGTACCTATTTCATTTTAAAATGGGTATACATTTTAGAATAGGCACCCATTTTATTTTACATCATATTTTCACTCCTTTCCAGAATGGATATGCATTATGGAGTGGGTACACATTCCATAAAATTTAAAATTGACAACCATGGTTTTTATTATGTTTTAGGCTTGGAACCTTTGGCTTGCAAGTACAATTCCATGAAAACTATACGAGAAATTTTGACTTTACAATATAGCTAATTTTTTTTTACAATATTAAAAAAAAATCATTATAGATGACAATATCTAGTTTTCAAATATGTATATTTTTAATGATTGGACATTTTTTGTATTCATTAATCAATTCCTAAGGAAACTGATCAATAAACCTTAAATGTTCGGTGTTCAAAAAATTAATTAATTTTTACTTTTAAAGTTTATTTTTAAACTATGTCATCAACACAAACATAATTGTTTAATAAATAAAATATAAAATATTTTTATGATTAGTTTATCTCTAATTATGATTTCCGTAAATGAGTGATTTTAAAAAATGGCAATTATGAATAATTAAAAAATATATATTTGGAGAAAAATATTAAAAGATATCCTCATCAAACATCACTATAATACTCATAATTCTCTAAAACGAATTAAAAAATACTTTTACTTAGGTCAAAGTATGCTTATTGTACATGAGTATATTATGGCCACTAAAAAGTGATAGTAAAAAAATGGTTTTTGTACATTCTATACAAAATTAAATTGTATCATTTGGGAACTAAAATAGATTATATATTTGAAGAATAGACTCAAAATTCTATATTTTATATCATTAAAATTTCTTAGGATTGAATATGTAAGTTCTTTAAATTTTTATTCCAAGTTAAAAAAAAATTACTTTTTAGGAAAAAGACTTCCACTTGTCAAAAAAGTGGACCCAACTTCTTGTCCTTACACAAACATTACAATGAATTAGATCCAACAATCCAAAATATTTGTGAGAACTCAAGTTCACTTTCCATAAATACAATGTTCATGAACAAACATCCAAATCAAGAGCACAATAATTAAAACCCTATGTAAGATTTTTATTTTTAGGGTTCTTAGACCCTTCTCACCTATGTGGCCTATCCTTTGGTATCATAACAATTTTTATCTACTAGTAACTTGGTCTCCAAGTCAAGAGTACCCTTAGGTACCCAAAAAAGTATGACCATCATAAATTGGTGCACATCAAAAAATTTCATTGGTCATGCAAGGATATTTGGATCTCCAATGGGATTTGTCTCTAGATTTAGTTTCATTATTTTCCTTCATTTTATGTTTTTTTTATCTTCCATAATTTATTGTTCGAGTCTTGTTGGTTTATTTAGAATTATTTCTCCACATCTTATCATAAAGTAACAATGACATTGCACCTCATCCTTTTTGAACTTCATGGTAGTGATCTCAATTTATGTCACTAAGAGATTTGATGATTCTTGAAAAGAATATAAAAATTTATTACAAGTACTATCATCCTCATCCATCTTTATTCCAACCAAGTTCTAGTAGAAAACAATCATATTGAAATAATTCAAATTCTTGAGAAAAAAGAAACCATCATCCATCGTAATGGTATACAATGTCTTTCTCTAGAAAATTCAATTTACGATGGATATAGAATAATAAATATCACCCAAATTAGTCTAGATATTTTTAGTGTTGTCTTCTTCATGTACATTCAATAATGCATAGTCTATGAAACATAGCCTAGTGAGGCCCTTTACTTTTCTATCCATTTTTTATAATCTTCTTGTTGAATGGTAGCGGATTCATATATAAATAATATAAACCATAAATGTCAATATAAAATCATGGATATATACAAGGAGGGGATGGTTTTTGGAGAGCACTATGACAAGGTAATAATGGTGGCATACAATGAGGCCACCTGAAGATAGTTGTAAGCCATAATGGATTTACTTTTCTAACCATTAATACCTTTCTTGTGCTTTTCTATTTTCTTTGTTGTTTCTATATTTTTGTTATAATTGTTGGTAGTGTGCTATATTTGTGCTTCTTTCTTCATCCAGTGTGTTTTGTCTTTGCATGCATCATATCTTTGTAAACCCTCCTCCTCAATGCATTACACTTGGTATGAGGTAATAATGGAAAAAAAATGGTTAATTATTCAAACAACCCTCTGGAGATTTGTTGGTTAATGCAAGTTTAAATCCATCAAAGTGGTTTGTGTGATGGTGCTCGCTTTATAGTGATATCATTTTGGAGGTTGATAGAGAAGTGATTCCAAAATTGACATAGTTCATAATCATAGATGATAGAGTCTACAATGAGAACCCTTAACCAAGAAACAATAGTACAGTAAGTGGGCTCCCTTGTGTAATAGAAGATCTATAATGATCCTAAATGAAGATGTGGCTTTGACTCTAGATACAAAAGAAATTTGTTTAAAATAAGTTGTCATTTTTTTCATTGCATTAGATTGTTCAAAATTTCTATGAAGGAAATACCTCAACTAGTGGATATCTAATGTATGGAATAAGAAGTTAGGGTTACACCATTCTTTTTCTATAATGATTCAAAGAGGGATTTTTTAATAATATTTAAAAGTAGAGAAATCCAAGAAACAATGATAAATAGAGAATTATGGCTAGTTGGGAATTCTATTTTTAGGGCTATCTCGTGGTCTTCAAATCTTCTGAATAAGGAGGTGCTTACACTCTCCTATTTGAGATGGATAACTTAAGAAAATATATCACCCCTTTTACGAGCTTTCATCCTACATATTGTGGCTAAATTCAAGAGGCTTATAAGAATTGAGGAAACTAAGAATGCTCTACCACATCTTGATGTGAAGGTTTTAATGTCAATTATGTTGGGTGTTGAAATCTCAAAAAAGTTTGAGGTAGAAACTAAAAAACCTATCTTAATCTTTTAAAATTGAACTTTTTTGGGGCATAAATTCTTACTTCCTCTATAAAAAAGAGGGTCACATAAGGAATAATTGCCCCATATTAAAAAATTGTGAGAATTTTCAAAGAAAAGGGCTGAAAAAACCTAACCCTAATCTATAATCCTTATCAAACAAAAATGGAAATAGGGAGTCTGGGGGAGGTGATGGTCTTGTCATGAGATTCCAAGAGGAGATAAATACTCCTGTTGATAATTTGGAAAGCAATGAAAGGGATATCAATAAGAATAATAGTAATGAAACAAGAGATAATGATTTGGTTCTATCTCTCAAGGAAGATTTAATCTCGAGGAAAGGTGTTTTGAGCAATATTGATAGCATCTCAGGGGATATTTTTTGTATTGGTAACAAAATCCCTCCTCAACCAAGAATTGAAAAGGATCAAGCAAAGAAAATGACACCCAATGTGGTGCCTGATACGGGTATGTGTAGGATCATCATGGAGAAAACAGGCCCTTAAGTGGCAAAAAATTCAGAAAAATCAGAGTTAGGCAACTTAATGTAAAAATTTGAATAATTTATCTATATTATTTCAAAAATATGTAAAAACAGAATCTATAGAAAAATGAATGTAGTTTCTAAACTACTAGGTTTATTTTAAAAAAAATCTATTTGGTGAAAAATTGAAATTTTAATGCAGTAGTAATTAAATTTTAGGGAAGAAAAAAAAAGTAGGTGTCTATCTTACCACCCTAACCATAATAAAATGATAATTTTTTTATGATATTTTAGACATGAGTAGAGGAGTCATGTCCGAATGTGATGCATATTTTTTTTAAATTTTTTTCCAAGTAAATAATTAATTATGAATTTTTTATTACAACTTTAAAAAAATATAAAAACTCGAACTTGGTCAAAACTTCATGAAATTCAATTTTTTTTAATCCTATAGTATGCAAAGCATAGAATGTGATGCATGTTTTGGATTCAAAAAATGTGATACCATTTGAAAGCTATAGATGTTTTTCAATCAACCTATCAATCAACACTTTAGTCGTAATTCAAATAGAAAATAAATAATAATTATTTATTAAATTCAAATAGAAAATAAATAATAATCATTTATTAAATTCAAATTAAAGCATAATTTATATTTATGGAAAGTTGAAAATATCCTTTAAAAACCCTTTTCATTTCATCAATTTTGGGTAAAAAAAAGTTGTCAGCTACATACCCTACAAATACCCATCATATTGCCACTTTTTGGTCCATCATGATCCTGCACATACCCATACCTTAGATGATATTAGATCTAAAACCTTGATACAAAAGAGAAATTCCCAAGGGTTGGTATTATCTATAGGATTAAGCAACAAAGAACTATTAATAATAAAATTATTAATAGATCAAGGGTGTTGCAAGTATGAGTAGTTAGTGTTGTCATTGATGTCAAAAAGTTTGTATTGTCATTGATGTCTATTTTTAGGTGAGATTGTTGCAATATTATGAGAATTTTATGTTATTCATGCTTTCATTAGTTCCATTATCTTGTCACTAGTATAGCTACTGGTGTCAACCTCTAGTGTTGATTTGATAAGGTTATGTATATGGATATGTGATTGAGTTACTATGTTGTAGTTGGCTTGGTGGTAATGAGGAAGCACTAAAGATGATGAGGATATGTCTCGTGTGCTTCGTTTCAAAGAGATTTTGAGAAAAAATGATAAGAAGAGGAAACAATGTGTTGCAGTGGTGTTCTAGGTTGCAGAGGTGTGTTTTTGTGTTGCTTCACATTTCTTCTAGGTTCGAGATCTACCTATGAATTTTAGATATGTTAATGGGAGATGTTTAGAGGTGTTATATCTAGAATTTGGTGGGATAGATAAGTGTGCAAAAGAAGTTGTGTTCACTAGTGTGTGAATTGTCAATTATAGAGGTGTCTGGGAGAAATGTCTTTGCTCCAAATTTCTCCACAGATTGGTTTTAGATCTTTTGGATCTGAAGGAGTGTTGATAGTATTGTTATAATTCTTCAGTTAATGTGGTTCAAGGTTTGGTTCTTCGAAAGATAGTTTCTCAAGTAACAGTGTATAGGAGAATTGCTTTGGTGTACTAAACCTATATGTACATTCTTTATGTGGAAGTTGTTAAGGATTTATTTATATTTTAGAGTGTTTAAGGAATATTCTATATCTTGTTCAAGCATGGTGTGTGGTTCACAAGTCATCCTTGGACTTAAGGAAGCATGTACAAGTAAATTTTTAATGGTGTTTGCATGGGTAATGACCAACTTGGTGTTTACACTAATTACGGTGAATGTTTATTTTTTCTAGAACTGTGTTGTATCATGGTGTTGTTGATTTGGGTCCCAATTAAGGAATTTTATGGTTCACTTTCACTTCTATCTGCCACAAAAGCATTTTGGCACTGACCTAAGTTGAATTCACATGGTTGATGTGCATAGATAACTATGGAGAAGGGTTTCAAGGTTGAAGAAGGTATAAATATGAGTTGAGTTGTTGAGGAATGGTAATATAGATGTGAGAGATGTGAATGATGCAAATTACAGAGTGTTAGAGTGTGAATTTGAAAAGTACAATACAAAATTTCATGTGTTTGATTATTGGATGCAATGAGAAGAAGGTGTCTACAATTCTTCAATCAGACTACAAAGGTGTTGGTGACATTGTGGTGGATTCTAAATTGTATTAAGATGATTTTCTTTGTGTAATGTTTCTTCTCTATCTTCTTTTCTATTTTTGCAGTGAGCCTTTTGGTAGTGATCTTTTCTTTCTTTGAGTAGTGAGCCCTATTGTATTTGGTGTTGATATTGCTTATATTGTGAGCTAATCCTTAGTAGGGTTTTTCCCTTCTTAGGTTTTCCATGTAAATTTGGTGTTCTCTTATGAATGGTGTTAAGTTGTTTTAATTTCTATTATTTTCTTTTCATGCTAAATCATCATAATAGATTTAAGGATTTAATGAATGAATGTGGATTTGAATTTTAATGAGGGTTTTTAAGTTTTAAGGTACAACTAATTCACCCCCCTTGTCAGTTGTCTTATGCATTCAATAAAGGGTGGCTAGAATAATCCCATATTTCAAAGAAGACTCCTCTGAAAGACATATAGTTGTACATTTGGTGAAAATTAATAAGGTAAATGCTCATAACAATATGGTTAACAAAAATGTAAACAATATAGAATCTTTGGATTTTGATCCAAACCCCCCAAGAACCCTTCATAAAGATTTAGAACACAAAATTTTGATCTTGAACCAAAAATAAAAGATGGAAAATAGAAAAAAAGATATATGTATAAATGAAGGAGCCATTGGGGGAAAGTTGGAATAGAGTACAAATGAGCAAAAAGATAAAATAAACTTAAATGAGGGTGATTTTTTCTATCCTGATAAAAAGAATATTGATGAATGGCTAACCTTCCATGGACATAAGTACAAAAATATAGACACCAAAAATATCATTTATTCAAACATACCAAACAAAAACTAGGATAAATAGGTCTTAAAAATCAATTTGGATCTACTAGGAGACAAAACAACTTTGGATAAAAATATGACCATAGAGAGGTGCAATCTTTAAGACTTGGTTGAGTCTAAACTAGGAAAAGGAAAAGGGACTTATGTAAATGAATGGATAGGAAAAATAGGAGAAACGAAGAAAAAAAATGAAAAGAAGAAGTTGACCCTTATCTAAGAAATAACATAGAAAAGGTTATCTTCCTAAAGGTTTGAGGGGTTTAGGAATGTAGAGGAGGGGTAGAAGAAATGGACACAAATCACTCTTAATTGCATCTCATGAAATATCCAGGGTTGGAATCCACTGACAAAAAAAGTTGTATAAGAAGGTTCCTAAATCAAGACAAGACAAAAAGATGTGGTAATTCTTCAATAAATCAAGGTAATAAACTATGCTCTTGAAACTAATCTAAAATTAATTTGGAAGGAATCAACCTTCTTTGCAACCAATCATGAAAAGGAAAAAGGTGGCACAACGATCTCATTATTGAATAAATGGAGAAAATGGGTAAAGACCCATGGCACTTCACCCTACAATAGGGTAGTATGGGTCTATATAGAAAAGTAATAAAAAAATTGGAATTGTTACATCTATGCCCCAAATTAATATAGGCATAGGTGTGAGCTTTGGGAATTGATGAGCAGATTATAGGAGATGCCTTTGATTGTGGGGGGATATTTTAATATGGTGGAAAATAAAGAGGACAATATAGGAGGGAATGAAATGGGGTGGAAAGGGAATGGATTTTTTTTCTAGTATAAGATGATGAGTAGAATTAGGATATTGGACCCCTTAGAAGGTGCCAAAAAGAAAAAACAAGGCTATTTGGTATACTTGGTGCAACTATCAAAGTTGCAACATGAGGATCTATTGCAGACTTGATAGGTTCTATATCAACAAATATAATTTTTTGTTTGATCTAGTTGAGAATGCTAATAATAGAGTTAAGGTTAATCCATGGACCCTCTCACATAATCATCCCATTATAATTAAAATTGTAATTGGGAATAATAGTGGAAAAAATATGAGAAAAAGGATCATCCTCAATTCAAGCCTATTAAAGTTAGAAGACTACTATAATGCAATTTTTACTCTAAGGGAGATAAATAAGTGGTCACTTCAACACAAGTTTTCCATTGAAAGGTGGATCACCAACATTAAAAGTTGTAAAAAAATCTACCAAACCAGTGGTGAACAAAGGGCAAATAGATAAGGAGAACAAAACGCCTCCTATAGTTAAACCTATTGAATACAGAAGGGCATCTTCAAGATGACCCTTAGAATTGTGAGTTAAATAAGAACCTAATCACCATAAAAGGGAACATTTAAGGAAAATAAAAAATTATAAAAACCAAGGTCTTAAGTGAAGGATGACGGTAAATTGGGTATCTCAAGGTGATAGAGGGTAGAGGCCATCTAGGATGAAGATGGTATGATTAAACACTCGAAGGTGATTAACGGAAAATCCTTTCAATTTTGTAAGAGTCTATTCACTGTTGAGTGTAAGAAATAATAATGTGAAGAAATAAGAGACAAGTGCAGGAAACTAATACCAAAAAATATCTCAAAATAAAAAGCATATAAATAATAAACAAGTATTTAACAAAAGAGGAAATAACTAATTCAATATTATCTCTCAGTAATGATAAATCCCTAATAGTTGATTGGCTACCAACTGATTTTTATAAGAGGAACATGGAATGGATAGGTTAAGATCTCCTAAAAGTGTATAAAGAGGTCATAGAGAAAGGTTCTCTAGGGAAAAACATAAACCAAGGCATCAACAAGCTAATTCCTAAAGAGGGAGACAAAACTTTACTTAAAAATTAGAGATCGATTATACTCTTGAATGTCTCCTATAAAATACTTGCCAAAACCATCTCCCAAAGACTAACTATAGTACTCTGTGAAGTCATCAATAAAATCCAAACTAGGTTCATAAAAAGGTAGGTATATTCTTGAAAATTTGGTAACCAATCTGGAGGCAATGGAATGGGCAAGAGTCTCAGATCAAAACATTGGAATGCTACTTTTAGAATTTGAGAAAGCATATGATAAAATCGTATGGCCCTTCATTCTGATGGTACTGGAGGATTTTGATTTTCAAAAAATGTTTTTTCAAATGGTTAAAACACTAATGAAGGATGAAACAACTCATGTAGAGGTTAATGGGGTACTCATAGAAGAATTACAGCTGTAGAGGTCTATAAGGAAAGTCTACCCCCTTGCCCCCTCATTGTTTGTCATTGATGTAGATGCTCTGCACTACATTCTAAGAGACCCTACACTAAGCCCAATTTTTCAAGGGCTATCTCTATATATTGAGGAAGAGCTAATCAATATACAATTTTTTTTATGACACAACACTTTTTGTCAAACTAGAAAAAGGTAACTTTGAAAATTTGATGAAAAAAATGGATATTTATGCAGAAGCTATTGGAGATAAAATATCAAAAGGGAAGACCATCCTTTCAGGCTGGGGAAACCATCAACCTGATTGGATTAATGAGCATGAGTTCTAATGGGGTGGACCAAACAATATTGTATGATAATTAGGGATCTCCTTTGTGGTGAATCCAAATCTAAAGGATATGTGGGACTAGATGAAGAAAAAAATTGTGAAAAAATTGGAAGCTTTGAACAACAAAAACCTATATTATAGGAAGAGAACAAGTCTATCAAAAAATTCTCTCCTTATGTAACATTTAATATTGAAATGTAGGATTATTTTTGGCTCTATGCTTGGGAGATAGAATAACAAAATTCAAACACTCTCACTTAAGTATAACCCTAGAGATCTCAACCTCAAGTATGTAAAGGAGAAAGAGATCTTGCAATAGGGCTGTCCTAGGGGATGATTGTAAATTAATGAGGGTTTCACCACCAAGTTAAGACTTGGAAAGACACATGCAATGCAAGATGTAATGGGTATGTGCAACATCATCATGGAAAAAATAGTCCCTTAAGTGGCAAAAAAATAGAAAAATTAGAGTTAGGAAACTTGATGTAAACATTTGAATAAGTTATCAATATTATTTCAAAAATATGTAAGAATAGAATTTGTAGAAAATTGAATGCAGTTTCTAAACTACTAGGTTTGTTTAAAAAAAAAAAAATCTATTTGGTGAAAATTTGAAATTTCAATGCAGTAGTACTTAAATTTCAAGCAAAAAATAAGGAGTATGTTTGACCACCCTAACCACAATATAAAATGCTAATATTTTCTTATAAGATTTTAGATATAAGTAGAGGATTCATGTCCTGATGTGATGCATATTTTTTTTTAATTTTTCCCAAGCAAATAATTAATTATGATCTTTTTATTACAACTTTTAAAAAATATAAAAAACTCGTATGTCTGACCACCTTAACTTGGTCAAAACTTCATGAAATTCAAATTTCTTTTTTTAATCTTATAGTATGCAAAGCATAGAATGTGATGCATGTTTTGGATTCAAAAAATGTGATGCCATTTGAAAGATATAGATGTTTTGCATTCAGTCTATTGATCTGAACTTTAGTTGTAATTTGAATAGAAAATGAATAATAATTACTTATTAGATTCAAAGTAAAGCATAATTTATATTAGTGGAAAGTTGAGAATCTCCTTTTAAAACCATTTTTGTTTCATCAAATTTGGGTAAAAAAAAATCATCAACCACATACCCATCATATTGCCACTTTTTGGCCCATCATGATCCTACACATACCCTAATGCTTAACCCTAATATAATGCAATCTTTCACTAAATGACCTAAAAATGCATGAAAATCAAAATAGAAAGATGCAAGATAAAAGTTGTGCACCTAGAAAACTGAAGGAGATTGAATGAAGCTCTAAAATTCTAGAATAACCAAATTTAATGTTGACTGGGAATCATATGCCAGATTGGGTGATTTAGTCCTAGATTTGGGTTTTTGTGCAAAAACAAGAATCTGGCAAATAGGTGTCTAAAACTGCAAAAACCTAAAAATGACCTAAAATGGGACTCATATGCTAGAATTGATGTATCAGTCCAGTTAGGGTTTCATAAAGCTTCAAAGTCTAAATCTAGTCTTCAAGGTCTTCTCTATGCTTCCCAATTGATTTCAAGATTTGAAACCCTAATTTTCAACCTGTAGAAGTCCTCCAAATATCTCAAATGCAAGGTGACAACTTTGACAACTTTAAATACCTTAAGAAATTTTTTCCAAACTTTCTCTTCAATTTTTCTTCAACCTAAACCTACAAATAACACACTAACGAGAGGGAAAAATGTTGTGTTTTAGTGGAAAGGGGTTTTCCTTGGTCAAAGCCATTTTGGTAATCAAACCTTGAAATGAAATGAAATAGGAATGGAGAATGATGAATGAATAAAATATGATGTTGCAACTCACCAAACCCTAGCAATGAAGTGCTACAAACATATATGAGATGGCTCCAATGGATGTAGATATTGACTCTTGCTTGAATGTGATAGATCTTGTATGAAATTCTAGCTTGAATCATGAAACCTACATCTCAATTTTTATCTAAAAAAAATATGATGCATGAAGACTTTGACATGATGTTTGACACATGAATAATGCTCTAAAATGCTTGATAATCTAGCCTTGAAGACACTTGAATTCTCTTGCAAACTCAAACTTGCTATTACAATGCTCATTCAACTTGCTAGATGATCTCTTGAATTCTCTTGTGAACTCAAATTTTCTATTAGGATGCTCATTCAACTTTCTAGGTGTAAAATGAGTGAAATAAACTTGTATTTATACTTAATTATTGTTAAGGGTGAAAATTGTGTCCATCAAATGAATCAAAAAAGTGATGGACCACTGATTTTTCTATGACCTTAAACAACTCAAATAATGTAAAATAAGATGGCAATAATAATTAAAAAATGTAACCTAAGTGTTATAGCAACTATGGGGGATGTTTTTAGAGCATAAAAAGTTGTGTACCTAGCTAGAAAGTTGTTGTTTTTGGGCTATAGAGGACTCATTCACCTTCGGTGGCGAATAGGTCCAATTATGGTTTCACAAAACTAATTTCAAGATCTTTTTCCTTAATGTCTACACTCTTAAATTCCCTGTCGTCCAGTTCTGGAAGTCTAAATTCAATTTTGTAGAGCTCTTTCCATGATCTTGCACTTTGAATGAAAACTTTTGCAACTTTGCAACTTTGACAATTTTGCTCCAATTCTTGCTCAACTTGATCTTCAACCTATAAATATGCAAACACGCACTCAAGGGAAAAAAAACTTGTTTATTTGTTAGTGAATGGGGGTTTTCCTTAGTCAAAACCCTAGCAGGTAATTAAACCAAATGATGAAATGAAGGAAATGAAGCATGAGACATGAAATATGTAAATCATGTCACCTTGGATGTTGTCTTGTGAAAAAAATCTATAAACTAACATGTAGTGGCCATGAATAATGTAGATCTTGGATGTGAAGTGATGCTTGTGAATGGATCCTTAACACAAAATTAGCTATCTTAGCTCAACTACATGCATGAATGCATTAAACCCCTGACATGATGATATGAATTTGAATTGCTACAATAAGCACTTGAATTCTGCCTTGAAATGCATTATGAATTCTCTTGAAATGCTTTGATATCCTTGATCACTTGAATGCTTGAATACTTGAAAGTATAGGATGCTTGTAAATTTTCTGGGAGAAACAATATGAATTAACCCCTTATTTATACTAAATTAGGAGATTAACCCCAAAATTAAAAGAATTAAGGCTAACACCAGATCTGGAAAGAAACATAATTAAATTCCCACTAGAATGAAATTCAAAAAGGGGGGTCTCATTAAGGGAGGACCCATTCACCACCTTGGGTGAATGGGTCCTCGCTAAGTTTCCAGGACCAAGCTTCGAGGCACTGAAAGAAGGCTAAAAACCCATTCTAGATCAACTAAGAAAGGGGGATCTTGTTAAGGGAGGACCCATTCACCATTAAGGGAAAATGGGTCCTGGCTCAACTTATTAGAACCAAAATTTTCCCAATGAAATAATTTGTTAATTAAATTATGATTGTTGAGAAAGATTTTTAGGTGTCAGAAATAAGGCCTAAATTTGAATCAAAATGGAGTTAATAACTCCAATTAACCACATTTAATTAAGACCATGTAGATAAGTGTGAAAGTGATTTAAGAACACTTTACAACACTTAAACAAGGTACACATTATGTATAATTTATTTATAAAGGGTCCCATTAGGCTTAATTAAGCAAATAAGTCTTAGAAAATTTTGAAAATGTGTTACAACACTTTACAAAACCTTTGCAAAGGGCCAATTAAGGCATGTTTTAGTCAAATAAAGGTCCTAGAATAGTGTGAATGTGTACAAAAAATTTCAAAACCACTCCAAGACACCATTAGTTCAACTTTAATTTCAATTATCAAACCAAGAAAGGAAAATGCTACCTTTTCTATTTCTATATTTTCCCCCACTTTAGTGAGAGGATGACCTCATGTCAAAATCACACTAAAGTAGACATCCAAGACACTTAAGTATGTAGCAATAACAAAGATACATGATCATACCCTATCAAAGGCCAAGAAAAATAAACAAAAACAAAGGATCAAGCATAACCATTTCAATGCAATGTGAGGCGATGGATGTTTATCCATAACGTATGTTGCTCACTCTAGGGTAGTGGAACCTCAGTCTGTCCACAAGGTGAGTTGTCCCAAAATATGTGTATGCTCACTCTAGTTTAGTGGAACCTCAGTCTATCCACTAGGTGAGTTATCCCAATGATGTGGAAAATGAGAGAGTCATATTAGCCTCTCATACTAGATATTGAAGTTATTCTCTTGAGAACTTTGATAAGGCACCATAATGAATTTTTTTTTGTAAATGCTTTTGAATGTCATGTAAAAAAAATTCTTAAAGGGGATTTTTCTTTATTAATGTAACGGAGTTCTTCTTAGGGA
>VDFB02358134.1:151872077-151892097 GCA_007258455.2 Sequoia sempervirens | reverse complement strand
AAGAACCTCGTAATCTCGGGCTTTCATTGGGAGCGGACGGTGTCAATCCATTTGGAGAGCTGAGATCTATTTACTTAGTGTGGCCTGTTTTGTTATCAACAATAACATTCCTCCATGGATGTCAATAAAGAGGGAGCACATAATGTTGTCAATGATTGTTCAAAGTATTTGTTTACATCAATTTTCTTTAGCGTAGTAGCATCTCATTTGTCTTATTTGTTGCATAATGACATATTTTTTTCATTCAATAGTCATATACATTAATTTATATATATTGTAGTAAAATGGTTATAATAATTATGTAATGTTTATGTTCATTCAACTAGGTAAGTACCAAGTTAAAGAGATATGAATGTATATATCGAGCCTCTTATCAACTAGGTACTAAAGTTATAGAATGGGGTCACTATGTATGGCATCTCTAGACCAATAGGACAAAGACAATTTCAATTCCATGCAATGCTTGTATGGACAATTCATGATTCCCTAGGGCTAACACATTTTGTGGTATGTTATAATGTTATTTGCACTTTAACAATATTTAATTTGATGAAGTAGATATCATGCATGTTTTTAAAATAATCTATTCATTATATATAATTAAAAAATTGGCATATTTAATCCAATTATATATGATCTTGCAAGTCTTCAAACAAAGGGAAAATTTGCATATCCAATTTGTGGTCCAAAGATGAAATCTCGTCATTCAACAAGTTTAGGAGAGCAGGTGTTTGATGAGTATAGACACACTTCCTCCATAGATATCATAAGTATCGAACTACTGAAAAACATCTTTTTAATGGGAAAGAGGAGACTACATCAAAACCATGAAGAATGTCACTTCGCCTATGGAAGTTGGAATATAATAGAATTAATCGTCAAGGTTATACATCAGATCAAATTGTTTATCTATCATATATGATATGTTTTGAATTTATATTTTTATATTGTGTTGTGTTTGCTCATGTTGTAATTGACAATGATTGTCATTGTTAATTTGTTTAACTTATATGCTTCATGAAGGTCGTCAAGGCATTAATGGCCGGCTTCCACAGGGACTGAAAAGTTATCCCAGACAATTTAGTAGGTTGCCCTACTATGTGTAGCTAAAAATTGTGCATTTGTTTGATACAATGCATATCAGAAAGAATATAACATAAACGTTACAGAAAATATTGGATGGAAAGCATGACAAAGAAAAAATTGTCAAAATTTATAGTGACATTAGGGAAATAATCATGCAATGAAAATGTCATTCAATTAAATGGTGATGGAGACCAAATTAATATAAGTACCCTTGGTTATTATGAGCAGCAAAACAATGCTATAAAGAAGTCATACAAAATTTGATTTCCCGCGAGTTTCAAGGTGGCAAACAATATAATAAAAAAGAAAGGTGAATTTGGGTCAGAGATGAAAACACATTATTGGCATGCCTTCATTAAGGTAATTATTCTGGTATATTATATACACTTGTATAATGCATGTACTTTTCAGTGTATTATGTTTACTATTGGGAAAATAATGAAAATATCATTTTATAATTGTTGTAGTGCGTTCTACCTCTATCTCTCCTAAACAACTTTGACAACAATGTCAAGCAAGTTATATATGATCTTGGAAAATACATGAGGTAAGTAGCGAGATTTGTTTAATTCACTGTATACATCTTATAATTGCCATTTGTTTTATTTGTTATGTAATATACTGTATATTTTTGTTAAATCTCGTTAATAAATTTGTGCCTTGAATCACTTGTAGATGGCTATCATCTAAATAAATCCATAAAGAAGATATAAATTATTGGAAGAGAAAAATTCCTCGTTTAATGTGTTAAATGCAAAAGTGTCTACCTTCAACATTTTTCAATGCACAAGAACACTACCTCATACACCAAGTTGAGGAGATTGAATTGTGTGGACCTGTACACACAAGGTCAATGTGGATGGTTGAGAGGCACTTGAAATTTTTAAGGCTTTGGTTAGACAAAGGCACATCCATGAGTTTCTATGGTGGAGGGATATATGGTATACCCGGAGACCATGGTGTACATTAGTGAATATCTTCCCTAAGTTTGTAGCAAAGATCCATGTAGATGCATTGGGATCCCAACTCCATTAACAAATTTGAAGGGAATTTTTGTTGTTGGGGAAAGGTAGATTGAGGAAAGTGAGAGGTAATTATAAGATGGTCATGGAGATTAATTGGAATACATTTTACATATGGTTTTATGTATATTGTACTTATTTAATTTTTAATCTTCAATATACATCAATTATAAATTAAGGTCATGTACTGTGGTATTTAACTAATTATACGTCGATTGTGAATTTGAATTTATTTTGGTACAGTTGGTCGAGAGTGGGATGCACTACATTTGTACGTTGCAAACAATCTTGATTGGATAATGGTATGGATTGAACGATGTCAACAATCTGGTCGCACATTAACATGGGAAGGTGTGGCTTCATTGGTTAAAGAAGCTCATCGTAATGGAGATTCTAATGTTACACAAAGGGAAATTGATCTAGCATATGGTTTAAGAGATAAGCAGGTACGTATAAATATATTAATCACCCATATTATTTAATTATTTTTAAGTATATTGATGTATATGTATCTTGAGATTGTTTTCTTTGCATACACTCAGCCAAGAATAAATGTGTTTATCAACTGACGATATTGTAATAATTTTTACATGTTTGACATATTGCAGGTGAAACACCACAAGGCTATGTGGTGCAATGGTTGTAAATTTCTAATCAAAATGTTGGATGACATGAAGAAAACTTGTGATTCTGGTATAACTGCAGTCTTTCAGGTGACTAATGTTTCATTTAGAAGCGACATACATCCAGAAGTCTCAGAAAATCGATACTATGGGATTTTGGATGATATACTTGAGTGTGAATTTAAGTCCTTAGATTAATTTTGTTCGTCATCCTATGGTACAGGCTATGATTGAATGAAAATGATCCTGAGAGAACTGTTATTGAACATGATAATGGATTTACCATGGTTAATACAAGGTTGATTGAGCGAGCTGGAAATGAGCCCTATGTTCTTCCAAGCCAATGTGAGCAGGTATTTTACTCAGAGGTTCTAGGTAAACCGGGTTGGTCATTTGTTGTTAGACATGATCCAAGAGGAAGGCTAGTAAAGTATAATGTGGTGGAAGAAGAAGATACCGAAGAACTAGAAGATGATGTAGATGATGATCAGGATCAACGGTTAGTTGTGAAAGGAAAACTAGATGCTGAAAACAATTCTCCTAACGTCAATACCTCAGGAAAGAATGTAGAAGTACTTTTAAATTTTCAATTACAATCAAGTTGAGATGCACTATGAAACAAATTACAGAAATAGAGTATTAGACAAACACACATGAACACTAGATATACATGGGAAAACCCTTACGGGAGAAAAACCCACCACACCAAGAGAAATCACTTTGTATTACAGTAATCAAATTACATAAAATTCCAGACTTATCTTTCTGGTGTCATTATATAGTAGCATTCATCATGAACCTTCTTCAAATAGAAAACATCCAAGTTATAGCCTTTACAGATTTTAAATCCTTTACTGATATAGTTTTAATTCTTCACACTTCATTGTTGATCGAACTACAATCCAACCCCCAAGCGTCAGAAACTTCCAACTATATCCATGGTGTTTCTTGACTATTGAGCTTTCTCACAAAACTGTCGCAATGAACCAACTGCTAATGATTCACTTTCAGCTTCCTCTATTCATCCACGAGATTCCACGTATGATAGTCAGACGGTCAACATAATTCGTAATGCACTGGCATCTCGGTGAGACACTAACAATGTATCACCGATGCCACCTATACTTTATATCGATGTCACCAAAAGCCTTTATAGTCGCCAAGATGTTACATCGAGCTCCAAGAGATACACCGAGTCAACACGTAGTCGCCCTGACTTATCGCTTTTTCCAGAAGGTCATAGCAAAACACTAAAGTTACACCGAAGTTCCCAAGCCTACCGAGCACCAAGTAGAAGTCGGCAAGACTCACATCTATCGCCGAGAGTTCATACTGAACAATTTGAGTTACACTGAGAACATACACCTGTTGGCCAGACAATCGACTTTCACCGAGACATCATACCGAGATCCATATGTTTCACTGATGACCGATTGTCGCCAAGAGCTACCCCGATAGCCATCGGCTATTGGCAAGACATTCGCCATTGCTAAGAGGTTTCTCCGATAGCTTTAAGTTATACCGAAGGCTTCCAACACGAGCTGTCTACGAGACATTTAACTCTCTCTAAGACTTCTCACCGAGCCTGCCGAGTCACTCTGATGATCTACCTTTGAGTCTCTAATAGTAAGACATTTGTATATCACCCAGACTTCATAATGAAGTCTTAGTGTTACACCGATAACTCCCAAGTGTATCCCTGTCGGTATGTCATTCACTGTTCGCTAAGACGTCTTCCCGAATCATTAGGGTTATCCCGAAGACATCAATACATACACTGTCGGCAAGAGAATAACACTTCGCTGAGACATCTTAGTGAGAACCTTCAGTTTCACTGAAGATCACAGTCGCCAAGAGTCTCCCCAATGCACGATTGAATGGCCTTTCGGCCAGAGGTCTCCCGAGTGCTATAAGGTCATACCGAATACATCATGCTACAGCGATAGACTCCACCGTGTAACCTTTCGGCAAGACTTCTTCAGGGTCATAGCGACCTGTCCAAAACATGATGATACAAACTGCTTGTCGGCTAGACAAATAGGATGTCACACCGACTTGGATCTAATGGAGGTTTCAGCCTATAATGTTTGAGGCACTTTTTCCAACAAGTTGATGATGTCCCTAACGAAGATGTCGAAGAGGAGGAACTAGATCATGATGATGTAGGAGTTAATGTTCATGAAGATGATATCCATGTGGATGATGACATTATCAAAACTGATATCGATGACGATGATGATGATATGACCAATCCTTACAATGTCGAATCTGGATCGGGATGATCTGGAGACAAAGTTGGATGAAGAAGAAGATCAATGACATTGAAATGTATAAGTTATGCGATTATATTATCTATTTGATATTAATTTCTTGATAGAATTATATTTGACTTATGTGGTTACATAATTAATTCATGATGTTTTTAATTTTTATGCCATTACATAATTAATTTAATGATGTACTTTTTAATGTTTGAAAGGTCAAAAAATTAAAACATTTCAATAGTGATGTTAACAACCTTGAAATTAGTGTGTTTTATGTTTCATGTGATCATAAAAGATTAAAAAGTCAGTTGTAGAGGTGGTTTTCAGTGGTTGATGTGTATGTTGGTTCTTTTTACAATGTAACCAGGTTTGTCTTCTAATCTACCTATGAAATTTCCAATTCCAATCGAAGGCAGCTCTAAGGACCTGGACCAACTGACGAGGACTTTAAAAGCCTCCTACACTTCGGGCTCTGCAAGACCGGGAGGGTGATCCCTTAATGTGTTTACAACCTCTGCACCATTATTATAAACAACATTAACAATAGCAGATGATCTCACTTAATAGCTCAACACGATAAGATAATATCAACTAGAATTGGTTGTTCATAGACAATATCAACTATCTAGAGCGTGAGATAGCTAAACACAATCCATTGTATAAGATAGTCAATGATTTGCAATTTGTAGCAAGCTCTAGGAAAAAGACAAACAAATCTTGAACTACACTAATAATTACAACTTAGATCGGTGCCATATATCCATTCGCGAGTCAAATTCATAAACATCTAGAGGTTTATTACAGATTTAATACATCACATATAAGATCCCGACAATATTGCATTACAATTTCATCAGTATGCATTCTAACCCAAGACTACTTATCAAATCCTTATACAACACATATCCGCCTATAATCTCATTCAAGCATTTTGATTAATTCCTTGAATTAAAGCTAAAATAGAATCATACACACCACAACAGTGAGATGAATAAAACAACCCTTAGTTATTTCATTCAAAATTCAGATATGCATGTACAATGGAGAGACATGAGCTCGAATTTTCATTTCAACTCAAATGCTAGTACTGTTATACAACATTAAATCTCTATGAACTCAAAACCTATTACATAATGACTCAAAACCTAAATTGCATTTCTTTAAAACCATCGGATATGCAGAACATATCTGCTTATAATCCCATTCAATTATTTTAATTAATTCATTGAATTAAAGCTAAAATAGAATCATACACACTACAACAGTGAGCTGAATGAAACAACCCTTAGTTATTTTATTCAAAGTTCAGATATGCACAGATAATGGAGAGAGATGAGCTTGAAATTATCATTTTGATTCAAATGCTAATACTGTTATGCAACATTAAATCCTCATGAACTTAAAACCTATCACAGAGTGACTCAAAACCTAAATTGCATTTCTCTCTAAAACCATTGATCTTTACAATCAGCTCTGTAACTTCGCCTAGACTCGATCAAAATTATCTAACTTGCTAACCCGTAGTTTTGGCCTTGAAATCCTTCTTATAGAAAAATGAAGGAGCAAACAAGCTTCAGGCTAGAAAGTACACACGTCACCAGCCAATTAGAGCACTTGATGATATTCCAAAAATTGTTACAACTGCAATCATCCTGGAACATATTCATGTTCATCATGTCGACTGAGGAAAGTTGATGTGATTCAAAAACCACAAGAAACCCATACCGAGAAAGTCATCAATACAAAACTGGGACTGTTGTAACCGCATCATCATATTTTCCACCTGTCCATAGTCCACTCTCTTTTACTCATCATCATTCAAATACTTAGCTACCCACTTCTGGTATTCTTCATCAGTAGGCCAGTTAAAATTAATCACCTCATTTACCTTTGTACTATAAGGCATATACTTTACCGCTACCTAATTCACATCTCTTTCAAAAGACTCCAAAAATGAGTTGGTACCAATAATCTTATCCATACAACTCACCAACAAATCATAATCTGAGTCATCACAAATTAATTTAATTTGATTATTGATGACCTTATTTGCTTGATCCTACCATTGTTGGAGTGTTTTGATTTTCCCCTACTCATCAATTATATTAGGTAACAATTTGTTACCCCAATCATTGAAATTATTTACCAACTCTTTAATCCTCCTAGTCAAATCATCTGGTAGGGTTTGAAAACCTTGTAATGATTTTACTAACACATGAGTAGGCTTCAATGATTGGGGCCTATTATTCATATCAAACCTTGAGGCTTTATTCATGATATCTAGATCATTGGCCCTAGGGATCCAATTTTTAATTATTTGTACCACTACCTCCTGATCCCTATCAATATTCTTTATTGCTTCCAATAGCAAAGAATATAAAGAATGTGCAGATTGCAATTTACTATCTACCGCTTCATTTAAGTGCTCCAAAACATTAGTAACAATCTCCTTTTCCTTTGAAAGAAATCCCTCCTCTATTATCCTTAATGGTTTCTATAATTCATCAATTTTCTGTATGATCTACCTCTTCGTTGGATCAACAGAGCACTCAGTGTCTTCATCAATTTGTTCTAGAGGAGGGGTGAGAGTAGGATTCTGAATGGGAGACCCTAGTGTGGAAACATTTGGAGAAGCAGGAGGCATTGACCCTGCTGTGGGAGGTAATGTATTGGTTCCTGGAGCATTTGATGTTTCCCCAATCTGTCTATATCTGAACCTTTCCACTTCAGTTTGCAATTCAACATTCCTCTGTTGCATTTTACTATATTCTTCAATCAAAATGTTATACTTCTCCATTAGGCTCTTCCTTTCAGCCTCCTCCCTTTCAACAGTCCTTTGGGCCAATTTGGCCACATTTACAATTAAATTAGTGGCCTCGGTGGTTGAAGTCTCTGAAGCTCTCTTTATTATTAATCCTCCTCTAAAATTTGGATTAATATCAGCAATATCTAGTTTTATCTCTTGTGGAGCCAATGCCCAAATTTCCAAGGTCTCATATTCTTCACTAAAGGCAGAGTTTTGCAATGCTGTCTTAACCTCTTCCTCAGAATCTTGAAAAGGATTCTTGGACTTCATAATAGCATTAAAAGCTACTGCATCTGCAATATCCCACTTAGGAAAAATCAATACACCAGCCTAACTCACCAGTTGTCTTCCTTCTTCAGGAGTGATGTTCTTGAACTCTTCCATCAATTCAACTTTTACTTATTCATCATTCTCCTGGTCTGACCTGTCAGGCCTTAGTTCCCTTCTCTCCCTGCATTTATCTTGATACTCTTCAAATTTCATTCTCCATGCCAATTGCAAGAATACATGAGTTTTCACAAATGTATTGTCATCTAAAAACTCCCTGCATGCTTCCATTCTTGCATCTTGTACACTTTTAACTTTCATATCTAAATCGGACAAAACCAATTCAGCTGACCTAGGAGGGGAAAGCATACCAACCTACATGTCTTGATCAGTAAAAATAATTTCATTTATCATATCCTCATGTGGGTGATCATTTCTCTGCCTCTTAGGGCTTGGCTCAGATGGTGGTGATGGGGGACTATCTTTTGGTGATGACTTTAAATCAATGATCTTAACTGCCCTAGGTACTTTAAATTTTGGACCTGGTCATGGAGGCGCCTTCATTATTTGCTTCCCCTTCCTATCTACTTCCTCCTCATCACTGCTACTATACTTTTTCTTTCTATAGATGGGTCACTTTTTTGTAGGCTGGTATACTGACCTTGTTTCAATCAGCCCAACACTTTGTTCTTGCATACCCAGACTTAGCCTTAAATTTATCTTTTTAGTTCTCAAGGTGTCCATAATCTCCTTGAAATTCTTCATTAGAAAATCAATTTTCTTATGGTATGAACTGAACTCCAATAGTAGACCATACTTCGGATCAATTTCATGCACAACATCCAATAGCTTACTATAAGCTATCCATTTCTCCTTGTTCAACTCCTGCTTATTTAGATCAAATTCATTTCTAATTAGGTCCTCAGGGAAGTTGAACTCATGTGCAAATTTTTTAGCTTTTATTCTTTGTCTGAAAAGAGCAAAGAAACCCTCAGGATCATGTTGTCACCTTGGACCACATCTCAAATGGTAATCAGCAAAGAATTTATCAAAATGTGTCTAGCCTCCCTTTGAAAATACAAAGTCAGACACCACTATATAATCAGGGAAGAATGTTCATTTCCCCCTTCTAGTGAGGTTGTCTTCATGAATACAACCTATTTGCCACATAACTTCTGCAAACCCTACTCTTGGTGGCACATTGTATGGCAGTATGTGAGGGGCTCCTTGAAATCCATATACTCTCAAGACAGTGTTGATTGGGTATGGGATAATGTCACCCTAGTTATGGTAAACCCTCAACTCTGGCTTCCTCCCCTTTGGCCTGAGGAAATCATGCAATTCATCAAGGATCCTAGGTACATTCACCATCAATCTATCCCTTAATCTAGAAGCAAAACAATTATCAAATTGCACATAACTGGTGCTTTCCTTATTACAGGATAAATCTGCAACCCATATCTTTACTAGCAACCTTTCTCCATCAATTGATTGCCTTAATTTCATCTTCTCAGAAAAGAAATCAGCATTCCTAAACAGAAACATATGCATCAACATAGAATACCAAAAGAATTGAGTACCGGTATCATTTTTTTGTAGCTTCGATAGCCCTTCATGTATCCTCTCAGCCAAGAAAGAAGCAAAGTCATATGCCACAAAGAAGTTAGGGTGTTGTATTTGCACCCCCATGAACATGTACGCAATAGGCATTACCGCACTAGGACTAAAACCCAAAATCTGACATAATGAATAGAAAATGGCTAGGAAAGGGTTTGCAAAACAATTCAATTTGAAAGGTTCCTAGTCACTAGGGCTGATATGAAATTGTGAACCTCCTGCCCTGACCAGATGAGGTGGAAGTAGCTTAGCCCTAAAAAGAGATTTCAGCTTTGCATACTCCTGCTTCATTTCCTCAAGATTGATAAGAACCAAGTCTTCACTTAGTTCACTCAAATCAAAAATCTGTTGGATATCTTCTCTATTAATTTCTAGTAGCACCCCTTCATCATTATCCCTAATTACTCGTGTAATAGGGTCATACCTCGCGGCCACTGCCCTAAGTAAGTCCACATCAGGGAATACATTTGGTACAACCAACTTCCCCATGTCATACATCCATCCATTTGAAAAAGGGTGAGGAAAATTCCTCTGTCTATACCATAATCTGAACATTTCTAAGTCGGTGAGAGGAACCCTAACATCGAAAATGTTGGAATAATTACACACTAACCCCTCCCCTAGGATTTTCCCTCGCATCAACACTACACCTTTCCTTCTATCATTCGTTGATAATGGAAATTGATCTAGGAAATCATCATACAAGTTTCTTTTCAAATATTCAATGTGGCCAGAGTGCTACTTGGTTGGTGCCATCTTGGAAAAACAAGGGCTTCATTACAATGTTACACTTCAATTGGCTAGGACTAAGCAGAGATAGGAAACTATAGAGTAAAAAACTACAATTCCTCACTTGGGCGAGGCTGCTAGTGCTTTTCATATTATAAATTTGGCCCAAAGTCTTAATTTTAAAAACCTTTGGCTTGAAGGTGATTCCAAAAATATTATTGATTGTCTTCTAGGCAAGTCCCCCCCTCGTGGACAATAAAGTCATGGATTGATGATTCCATCTCGACTTTAGCTAAGTTTGACAACATAAAGATTTCACATGCCTATAGAGAAGCCAATGTTGTAGCGGATTTTTTTGCTAATGAAGGGGTTAGGAGTAATGAATAGAGCACTTGGCTAAATTTTAGTGATCTAAGTGTTAATGTCCGAGCTTTATTGAGTTATGATGAATCACATGGACAAGAGACATGTCATTTCTTTAATGAGGACATGATGGAATTATCACATCACAATCATTAGATTGTATGGGACCGAGCTTAGTTGCTTAGTCTGCAAGGTGGCCTGGCACGCTTTGTGGATTCTTAGATTTGGCGGGACCAGTTCTAGTAAAGTTCTCATCTCTGTCTACTCCATTGTGCTTTCCAAGATGGGTGGAGATAGGAAAAGAATTGAGCCGGACAACTTTGAGATGCACACAAGAAATGCTAAGGCTTGGGAAAAAGTTAAAAGTGGGGGTTTACTTCATTTCCTGGAGAAACTCCATGATTCCAATAAGGAGGCTTCGAATCTTTTTGAGAAAAAATGGGATAATGGGGATCTTACCCTTTTTGGTAGGAAAGTTGAGCTCAACGAAAATCTTATAGCTGAAGTGACAAGAATGTCTACTGATGGGAAAAAAATTTCAGGGATAGGGTTTTCTCAGATGAAGCCGTCATCAGATTTCCAAAAAAAGAGAAGGAAAGACTGAATTTGGTGAAAATTGCTAATAGCTACTTTGAAGCCGACACCATAAAAGCTCTATGGAGAAGGTTCTTCGTGTTATCATGGAGTACATAACTATGGATGGTCGCTTCACCAGGGTCTATGTTTATCACTTTTCCCTGATCAACCATTTCCGCTACAAGGTCAAGGTTTCTTTCCCCTACTATCTTCTCTATTCTTTGAGAAAAAGCTTGGATGACCACAAGAAAAACCCTAGAAGATTCCCTATTTTGCATACTGGCCTGATTAGATTAATTGTTGAACATTATCAAAAAATGCCCGTCCCTACTAATTTGGAAGCCTCCCCTGATTCTGAGAATGATGATACTAAACCCAATTGCTCAAGGTTTTTGCCCAATTTAAGTCTGGCTAGAACGGGGCTTAGCCCGCCCATTGTCCAAACTAGTAAGATTAACCCTAACCCCCTTATTATGAAAGCTCATGTTGTGCCTAAACCGGGAAGCCCTTCCCTTAAAACCAGAAGTATTGATAAGAATCCTCCGGCTAAAAACCTTGTTTCATACTCTAAAGATTCTCCTAAATCTGAGGAGTTTGGTGCTAACAATTCTGAGCCTTCTATTGTCCCATCGTTGGATAGAAATGCTAAAACTGGTTCCCATGTTACTCCTGACCCTGCTAATACTTGTTTCAACACTAATAGAGATCCCTCTGTGGATTTTTTGGATTTAGCTAAAAATAATGCTGATAACCATTTCAAACTTTCAGAATGGGATTTTCATGAAATTAATGAGTTAAAGATAAAAAATTGGGCCCTTCAAAGTAAATTGGAATATTTGGGAGCTAAGGTTGCGGTGCTTGATAAGAAAGAGGTGGAACGAAGAGATTACGGTGTCAACAAAGATACCCAGTACCAAGCTAGTAAGGACAGAAATGTTGAAATTGAGTTGGAGAAAATGAAAAATACTTTCAAAATTATTGCCAAGCAAAACAATCATATGGCTAGACACAACGCCATCATCATCAACACCATGATTGAGAAATTGGACAAAGCTCAACAGGGGTCTCTGGTGGTTGATCTGGAGGAAATTAAAGAAAGAAACCAGGAGGAGGATGCTGGAATTTCCAAGAGAACCAGGGCCAATTTGAAGAGGAAGGCTCCTCCCACTCCGCAAATGATTCAAATCTTTAAGAAGGGCGTTCATGATATGCAGAACCTAGAGGCAGAGACAAAGTTTGTCCTGAAGACTCTAGGTTGATTGCGATTGGTCTTTTGTTGGCTCTTCTGCTGGCCTTTTTTTTTTACCTTCCTGGTCTTTTGCGAGTGGCTGCTGCTTGTTCTGGTTTTTTCCTTTTGTGCAGCCGGTTTTGTCTGCTGGACTTTTTTGTTGTAAACTTTGTGGTTTTGGGTCCCTGTAAAACCTGTTTTACCCTTTATAAAAAAAAAGAGATTTCAATAAGCTCAATGACAAGCATAGCAAACCCTTTTCCCAAATTTAGGTGCAGAATGACTGGGAGGCACAAAAAATAAACTTACAACTCTTTTCGCATAAACTCCAAATTCTGGCTGCAGCGGCTCGCAATTTCACCTTCGGATTTGAAACTGTTTTCACAAAATAATTAGATGCTTTGTGATACAAATGAGGCAGGAAAATTGATTTTATGTCGATCAAATCTCACTAGTAAATGTCTCATTTGCCATTAAAGCTCATTCACGGGCTGCACAAACGGCTCCAACCATATTTGATAGAGATTTAAATTTGAACCGTTGATCCTCCAGTTTGATCAAATCATTGACGACCACCTTCAAAACAAGCTGACATAATTGCCAACACAGCAATAAGGGGCCCACCATGCCATATGCCGCAAATGAAAACCACGTGGTGGTTGCCTGCGATACCGCAATCCCTCGATTAACCATTGCAGGATGGTGGGCAACCGTTGATCCTTCTCATTAGAGATCCTGCTCCTTCAAAAATGGTCACCGTCCTTTCCGTTAACTATCGAGCAACTTTTCTGTCAAAATTATAACATACGCGTTGAAATAAAGCATGTGCATCTCACAAGCACTTTAGTAATCCACCCCTTAACACATTTAGAACTGGCTAATGCTTCCTTCACTCTTTAGACCTCATCGGATGAGACACGTGGCAAGTGCCCATGATATCGCAATCCCATAATTCCTGATCGAGGGATGGCGGGCACCGTTGATCTGCAGGAAATAGATCAATGACAGCGCTAATTTAACCCTCTACAAAATAAAATCATCGACGGCCACCTTCAAAACAAGCTGACATAATTTCCAACACGGTGATAAGGGGCCCACCTTACCATACACTATGAAGGAATTCCATGTGGCGGTTTCCCGCGATATCGTAATCCAGAAACTTTTGATCGCACGATGGTGGGCAACCGTTGATCTTGAGCATCAATGATCTTGTTCCTTTAACACAGTCGCCAACCATGTTGTTAACCTTCGAGCAGCTTTTCCAGTGAGATTATAACATATCCGTCGATTTAGAACATGTGCATCTCGAGAACACTTTAGTAATCCGCCCCTTAATACATTTAAAGCCGACTAGTGTTTCCTTTACTCTTTAGGCTTCATCGGATGAGACACGTGGCGCCCACCCGTGATTTCTCAATCAACCCAAGCACCATCATGGGATGGCAGGGAACGACTCAGATCAATGGCAATTGGTGAGTGATAGCGCAAATTTGATCCCCCAGATAGAACACATGGCGCCCGCCCGTGATTTCACGATCCTTCAATTCCCCATCACGGGATGGCGGACACCATTGCTATCTACAGGAAATAGATCAATGGCAGCACTAAATCAACCCTTGCAAAATAAAACATTCATTAAAAGGAGAAGTGGGCATTACTAGGCAGACGACAAATAAAAAAATTATATTTATAGAAGAAAAATAAAATAAATTTACAATTTGTTTTATAATTTCACTTTTAACTTTAAATGTATGTTCACTCATTAAGTTGTATATTTTTTACAATCACATTTTTATTTTAGATGTTGTTTATAAAATACAAAGATGCATTAAAAATATATTAGAAATATTTTTCTTTATATTATATAGCATTCATAACATTAAATTAACATAGAATAATTTCACAATATCACTTAAGCAATCAAGAAAAAATTAATCATTACTATGCAACATTATTCTCACATCAAACTAACAAATAAACATTGAAAACAAATTTATTTTTTTATATTATAACTTTCATAACTTAAACCTTTTATACACAATATCAAGTTAATTATAAAAAAAACATAAAATTATTTCTAAGCAACTTAAATTTTTTAACAATTTAATATAATTAAGAAAAAAATAATAAGAATTATAGATAAATTTATGAAATATTGATTTACTTATCAAGAAAAAATCAATGATAAATTTACTTATTATAGATAAATTTACTTACCAATCTATTTTAACTATCAAGAAAAAATTAATCATTAGTGATTGCAACATTATTGGCACATCTTTTAAACTGACAAATAAACATTGAAAACACATTTATTTTTTATATTATAACATTCATAACTTAAACCTTTTTATACACAATGTCAAGTTAATTATAAAAATACATAAAATTATTTATAAGCAACTTAAATTTTTTAACAACATATAATAGAGTTTAGATTTGTTATATCTCTCATATATCAACATAGGTAAATTTAAAAATATTTTAAATTATATAATTTCAAAACAAAATGAATGAATTTATAGAAGATTATTTTTATTAAAGTGATAGAATTTAACCCCAATACTAACACTAATTATAAGTCTAACCATAACCTCAACCCTAAAACTAACATTAATTAACTTCAAACCAAACTCTAATTTTATATCCAACCCTAAACATAACTATGATTCTAAAACTAACATTAATAAAATCATAATTGATCCATAACCCTAACCCTAATACTAAGCCTTGCCCCAATTGAACCATAACACTAACCCCAAGCTTTATTATAGAACCTTAATCTTTACCCCAACCCTAATCCTAATTCAACCCTATACCTAATTTTAATTAAATTCTAACCCTAATTGAACCTTTTAAACTAACAAATAAACATTGAAAACAAATTTATTTTGTATATTATAACATTCATAACTTAAACCTTTTATACACAATGTCAAGTTAATTATAAGAACACAAAATTATTTATAAGCAACTTAAATTTTTTAACAATTTAATAAAATATAATTTAAATTTAACTATAAATGGTATAGAGTTTAGATTTGCTATATCTCTCATATATCAACATAGGTAAATTTGAAAATATTTTAAATTATATAATTTCAAAAAAAAATTGAATGAATTTATAGAAGATTATTTTTATTAAAGTGATAGAATCTAATCCCAATACTAACATTAATTATAAGTCTAACCATAACCCCAACCCTAAAACTAACACTAATTAACTTCAAACCTAACTCTAATTTTATATCCAACCCTAAACATAACTATGATTCTAAAACTAACATTAATGAAACCCTAATTGAACCATAACCATAACCCTAATACTAGCCCTTGCCCCAATTGAACCCTAACACTAACCCCAAGCTCTATCATAGAACCTTAATCTTTACCCCAACCCCAACCCTAATCCTAATTTAATCCTATACCTAATTTTAATTAAAGTCTAACCCTATTTGAACCTTAAACTTAATTGAACTCATGTTTAGGGTTGGGTTCAATTAAGGTTAGGGTTGAATTATGGTTATGATTAGGGTCAAAATTCAAATAGGATTATGGTTGGAGTTTAATTAAGGTTGCTATTCACTTAGGGTTAAGGTTCAATTAGTATTCAATTTGGGTTAGGGATCAATTAGGTTATAATTCAATAAGGGTTTAATTAAGGTTAGGGTTAAGGTTAGTCTTAAATTAGGGCTAGGATTGGAGTTAGGGGTTCAATGGAAGGTAAGGGTTGTGTCTATTTTAGGGTTAGGGTTCAATTAGAGTTCTCTAGGGTTTTGATATAATTAGGGTTAGGTTTCAACAATACCTAGGGTTATTATATTCAATTAGTGTTAGAGTTAGGGTTATAATACGAGTTCAATCAGGTTAGGGTCAAGGTTTAATTAGTGTTAGAGTTAGGGTTGCAATAATAAAATTTTCCATAATGATATGGAAAGGCATTCAATTGGATTCATATACAAATGCACAAATAAGAATTGGTAATTAAGAATTCTCTAGAACTAAAGTTATAACAACAATTACAATCCTTAGCTAAATCATTTGTTCTTTGTTAGGGTTGGGATAAGAATTTAATGGGGCCAATTGAGACCTAGGAAATAAAACCATGCAGAGGAAATAAAGTATTAAAATCAACGTTGGGTTTTAATTTTAATCCGGTGACGTAAGCCTAAGCCATTAACTCCAGTGGTCATGTCACCAACGGCTTAGCCAAAGCCTTTCATTAAATACTAACCGTGCAATGTGTAGGTTTTCCAAATTCGAAGATATGGGAGAAGATCTCGATCGTACCCCGCCAACTCGCAAACCTAAGGTGTTGCCCTGTTATTTGGTGTGAGGTCAACAAAAGGAAGATGTGTGTCCTATATGGAATGTGGGGCCCAATCTCCACTATTGAGCTCATAACCCGTGGTTTTAGATCGACAACCAAGATCAAAAGCTAATGTAAATCTCTGTTGTTCCCTGCTAGCTCGCAGGAGGAAGATGAAGGTTGGTTAAAAGCCACGAGGTCAATGAGATTGTGATGCGTAGCTCTAGCCATTCAGTTTGCAAAGTGCATAGGACCTGCCGACATGGTAGTTGGTTTCCAAGATGGATTAATGCTATTGGTCATGAGGAAGATGAACGATGCTTCGTTGGATGTCAAACTGAGTTAGCCTGAGATAAACTGTTTGATCTGCCAACTCTTCAGGAGATCAGCGGGCAGTATTCAAAGTTGGAAAACAACACATGGAGGTCGTTTTATCGTACAACTGGTGAAGCATTAATGAATTATTCCTTGCTTGTGTAGTCACGTCGATCTCAATCTATGTGAAGATGTTGTTGTTGGCAATCATGAAGGGTGATCTTTGGATTCTCATGCAACTCTAGTTAAACGGTGACAGTACACACGCCGCCAAATTGCCATGTTTGCACATGCATTTTTACTAAGCATTGATGAAGGTTTCCATTACCTCGCACAATAAATACAAGAGGAATTAACTGGTAATAGTGTCATTCTTGTAGCAGTTAGAGCACTTTGTGGGCTAAGTCTAATCAAGTTTGAGTGCTTGTCTGAGAAGAGAAAATGAGTAAGTCAGTAAGGAGATCTGTTCGTTTGAGCTCACAAAAGCTCGGTCCTACTATTCAGGAAGGTGCTTTGGTTGGCAAGCCCAGGCTTGTGCCCATGAGATGCAGTAGAAGGTTGCAATTCCAGGACGTTGCTGCTCAACTAGTAGATGACAAAGGCAAGCAGTCGGTGTGCTCTATTACTAGTGTCAGTAGGAAAATAAGGTATGGGCATGGCTCCTCTGGATGCCAACACTCGCCCATTGACCTTACGAGAAACACTTCTAATGATGTAACTGAGACCGAATCCAACTACTGTTGGTATTTACCTCACTTCAATCATAGTCTTCCCTCTAATGAGGAAGTGATATATGTGGTGCCATTGGCTGTTAAAACCCCAAGCGGATGAACTAGAACCATATTGGGCAAGGATAAGAAAGAAGAGGAGGCTAAGGGTCTACCGTATTGGGCAACAACTAGAAGCGGGCATGTATACTGGGGTCTAAGTGTTGGTAAGGGCAGGGTGGGGGGTAAATAAGAAGTTGTTGTGGTGCCTTCATGGCAATTTGGCTGCCTGGTTTTTTTGTGTGGATAGCGACAAGGGGATTTTGATGACAATTTGTGTTCCCTTTTCTTTTAGATTTCCCTAGTTCATGCGCCACTATGTTTTGCAGATTCAACATGTGGGAAATTTTGAAATGAAATTCAAATGCAATGGAGATTTTGTTCAAATGAAAATTTGTGGTGAAATTACATTTGAGCCCAAAGCTTGTTGCTTCCTTGTCATATAAAAGGGAATTCAAGGCTCATTTGTAGGGAGAGAACTGATGAAAGCTCTAGCTAGGTTTTGAGTTGAATATATGGGTAGAAAGATAGTTTTGAGTTGAATATATGGGTAGAAAGATATATGTCCTCTGATGAGGAAGTGATATATGTGGTGCCATTGGCTGTTAAAACCCCAAGCGGACGGACTAGAACCGTATTGGGCAAGGAAAAGAAAGAAGAGGAGGCTGAGCGTCTACCGTATTGGGCAACAACTAGAAGTGGGCGTGTATACCAGGGTCTAAGTGCTAGTAAGGGCAGGGTGGTGGGTAAATAAGAAGTTGTGGTGCCTTAGTGGAAATTTGGTTGCCTGGTTTTTTGCGTGGATACAAAGGGGATTGTGATGACAATTTGTGTTCCCTTTTCTTTTACCTTTCCCTAGTTCATGCACTATATATGTTTTGCAGATTCAACGTGTGGGAAGTTTTGTAATGAAAGTCAAATGCAATGGAGATTTTTTTCAAATGAAAATTTGTGGTGAAATTAAATTTGAGCCCAAAGCTTGTTGCTCCCTTTTCATATAAAAGGGAATTCAAGGCTCATTTGTAGGGAGAGAACTGATGAAAGCTCTAGCTAGGTTTTGAGTTGAATATATGGGTAGAAAAATATATGTCCTCTGATGAGGAAGTGATATCTATGGTGCCATTGGCTATTAAAACCCCAAGCAGATGGAATAGAATAGATAGCCCGTTTTGAGTTTTGGATGAATATATGCAAATTATCTTAAATTGTATATGCAGATATGACTTATAAGCATGAATAAATGTATAATTCTAATATATTTTCTCTCCTTATGTGTATTTGAGTGAATTTTGAATGAAATGTTAATGATGTTTTCATTCTTCTTTTGAGAATTTGTTCAATTGCGTGTCTATGTTTTGGGTAGAATTCAATTTTAAAGTTTTGAGGTTTCATATTTATATGTGTGAAATTGATCTAATATTCCAGAAAATGAATGTTAAAATATCATGAAAAAAATGGGCATAGAATGAATGTAGAAGTAAAATTATATTTGCATATATTCATAAAATAAGACCTAATAAACAAAAATATATGCAATTAAAAATAAAGGAAAAATAATTCAACCCAAATTTAGATAAGAGATAATTAGATTATATGATAACTTTAAGGCTAGGGTTAGGGTTTGATTAGGATTAGTGTTTGCTTAGGGTTATGATTAGAGTTATGAATCGACAATTAGGGTTCAATTAGGGTTATGATTAGAGTTATGAATCTACAATTAGGGTTCAATTAATGTTCACTTAGGGTTTCTTTCTTGGGAGAAGTTTATTGAATGGTAAGTGTATTTTATAAAAATTAATATGTCCCAAGAATTAATTTTAGATAATACTACATGTAGTTTTTCATATGGTATTAAATTGTAGATTAAAATTGATAATAGATTTCCTTCCTTCTTTTGCATTGTTAGCTACCATAATATATGGCCTTAAAATCCTATTCATATTTTGAGCTTTTCTAAACTATACAACACGACATCCAACAAATAAATTTGTTATGCATTTTTTCCAAGCACAAATCCTTAAAATTCTTAATGTGTTACTTAGGTTAAT